>JAYJMB010003620.1:2108-13855 GCA_036873735.1 Pouteria campechiana
TACAAGTTTCTTTTTCTATTAATTTACTTTAACAAGTAAAGAGACTTATTGTTTGTATAAGTCTTTTGATGAGCTTAGAAACAAACTCTATATAAATTTATTGGTAAGCTTGAAAACCAATGGATGTAAGAGTTTATTGGTAAGCTTGGAAAAACTACTCATTACTAATGGAACCTGAGTGCAGTAAGGAAAGATGACTTAGAGAGTGGAGTAGGTACCAGGTTGGACCAAACCACTATAAAAATATCATTGTCTTATGCTCCGTGATTGGTTCTCCATTTATTTACAATACTTTAATTTTATTTGGTTATAATTTTTTTGAAGCTCAATTCACTGACCCCTCTTGAACTACCTGTTGCACGAGACTAACAATTGGTATCAAAACAAGCTTCACTAATTATTCTTGATTATTGAGTGCTTTAACTTGTGAAGATATCCCTAGATGGCCAACATGTTCTAAAACATACCTACAAAGGGACAATCTATTTCCAGACCCTCGTATTTTGATAGTACCAATTATGAGTTTTGGAAAATAAAAAAATAAAATTTCATAGTAGCTATAGATTACAAGTTGTGGCTTATCATTAAAAATGACAAAGTAATTCTCAATAGTAAAGATAGATACACCCCATAGGACATACAACTTGTAGAAAAAGATATCAAGGCTAAAAATTGCCTTTATTGTGCATTTTCCTTTTCAAAGTTTGAAAAAATTTCTATGTGCAATCTGTTAAAGGTATTTGGGATAAATTAAAAATTATTTATGAATGAACTAATCAGGTCCAAAGGACCAAAGCAAACATTCATGTATAGGAAAGAGAGACACTAGAAAGCTCAATGCCTGAAAATTGAAGTGAAGTTGAGGGAGAACAATGAGGTATTTTCATAAACTAAAGCTCCTAATTTTTAAGAAATTCTAAAAGATCTATATGATGATTTTAAAGCTTTAAAAGCCAAATACAAGGAGATTAAGAAGAAGCTATTTAGAATAACTAATAAATACTCCAAATTAAAGGAAGAAAATAATATGCTCAAGAATAAACAATGTAATTCAAGTGGTTCATGAGCTTTTTTTTTTTCTTTAAGTCATCTCTTTATTTATAGATGTCAAATTTTTATCTTGAAAATGTATGGGAACATTACCAACAGTGTTATGTAACTTAGGCTTTGTTTATAAAAAAGGAAAAGTTAGGAAAAAAATTCATACTTTTTAGCCCTTTTAATATAATTTAACATTTTAATTACCCAACAATCTTACTTTTTCTCATTATTACTTATATTTTTAATCTTTCTTTTATATTTTTTATATAAAAAATTTACTTATTTTATCTTTATTTATTTTATTTCTAATTATTATCTCTTAACATTTACATCATTTCCTTCTTCATCCCCCCCCCCCCCCCCCCTCAAATGAGCCCTTAGATGAGTTAACAATTTGCCTAAATTAAAAGTTAAACTATGCCCAACGAGATTTGAACTAAAACCATTAAAAATTAGGCTCTTATTAAAAACCAATTAAGATAAATAATTTTCTTCATTTCTTAAAGCACAAAAAATATCAAAATTAAATTATCAAAAATATAAAATTATTTTATTTTGAAAATATCCAACACTTTAAGCCTCATAGATGACATTTTCTGTATGAGCTTTTCATGCTAGCAGCAGTATATTGGGTGGCATATTCATAGAGGATGGTGATGGTGGAGCCAACTCGAACCATTATTCTCCATGGTCTATAGAGAGGCATTTGGCAAGAAACCTCTAACAGTCGGAACTAATGTCCTCAGAAAATCAGAGTAGAATATTAGCCTTCCACCTACAGAAACCTCTGAAGAATTGGTCAGATTTGTGAACTGAGCCCAGCCACTGGGCCTTGTTGACTAAAGGCTAACCCCAGCTTTAGTCAATTAGCCCCCTTCCTCATGATGCTGACCACAAGCAGATAAAGAGCCGTTAGTGGATGTCATTGGGGCCCACAATCATTCACAGGCATGAATTGCGCCTACTCTAGAGCGTCTTCAGTCAACGAACGACATCAGCCGCCGTACTAACCGCGTGGATGTAACGGCGCTTTAACGTACCAGAATACAACCCAAAAGAGAGACGGAGGGTTCTTCAAAAAGAAGAGGTGAAGAGTAGCTGCAGAGGGAGGCAGGAAGGGAGATGGACGCTCTTGTGGGAAATTTCCTTGTGATCTGTGGTGTATTGATTCTGTCACTGATTTGGAAAGCGTTGAACTATGCTTGGGTGACACCCAAGAGGCTGGAGAGAGCTCTGGCAAAGCAAGGCATTCATGGCCCACCTTACAGATCCCTGTATGGAAATCTCAAGGACAACGCCAGGGCCATGATGGAAGCAATGACCAAGCCCATGGATCTCTCTCACCGGATTTTGCCACGCGTTGCTCCCTTTATTCATCAAACAATGAGGGATTATGGTACTTATCTTGTCTGTTTTGTTATCTTTTCAATTGTTCATTCATGATTGTCGACGTGGTAATCGTTCTTGCGGGGAATTCTCACAGTTTTAGTTTTGGCATGACTATGTCTATACTGTATTCCTTGGTCTTCGCTTGTAGTTTCATACGAATGGTCTAAATTTATATACACCCACCGTTGTTAATGACTTGCCCAAACGCTGGTTTGGTTGTTTTTGTCTGCTTGAGTCGCTGTTCCAGTTCTCCTGTCTCGAGTCTCTGTTTAGCCTCAAAGAAAATATCTTAAGTTAGACGTAATGCCTCGTAATGCCTTGTTTTTTTATACATAGCTGGCAAAAATAAGATTTAGCTCCTATCTTCTCTTATTGCTTAATGTTTAGTTCCATGTATTGCAGAAGATTGAAAAACACAAGGACTTGTCTAATTAGGGTAACTGAACTCTCTCTCTTTTTCTTTTTTTGGAAGAATTATTTCTATGATTCTACTTAAGCAGGAGAACGCTCTCCATTCATTGAATCAATAAAAAGTGGCAGAACTTTTGTTGACTGAAAATTTTGGTACTTGCAAGGAAAATGCCTAAGATTGAAGAATAATGCATTGCTTTTGGCTTTTTGGCTCTCTCTCGAATTATTTTCATTTGAATCTTATTTATGCACAGTGCACCCATGGATGTGCACACATACATAAACACAGTTATTTTTATTGTTGTTGGAAACATATTTAATTGAACTCAATGTTCTTGGTTATTTTGGCGCTTTAATTTCTTTCTCTTGAGCTTCACCAGAGTTTAAGGATTAAAACCAAGACCAGGCCAAAAGTTTTTCTATACCATTTTCGCAACATGACACTTTCATTATGTTACTGCAAAATATATTATCTTGTTTTTATAGCAGCTGTCTCTTTCTCTATCTGTGCTTGTAAACATTAATGTTATTGAAGAATGGAAGTTTAACAAAACACAGGTAAAATGTCCATCACTTGGATTGGACCTATTCCTAGAGTGTTCGTAACAGACCCAGAACTAATAAGGGAAGTTCTATCAAATAAGTTTGGACACTATGCAAAGCAGAAGGAGAATCCAATCATGAAGCTGATAATGGAAGGGCTCGTGAGCTACGAGGGTGAGAAATGGGCCAGACATAGGAGAATCATCAACCCTGCATTCCATGTAGAGAAGTTGAAAGTAAGCACCATTGCTGATTCCTCCTAGAAAATGAAAACTGCCATTTAGTCGTTGCATTTGTAGCAATGGACACCACCTTGGTTGTATCTTGGTCAGAAAATTGGCTGTGATTTCACAAATGAAAGAATTGGACAATTTCAACAGATGACTAATGGTTTCAATTCAATATAAAGGTATGGCGTGTCCAATGGTTAGATCATGCCAATTAACTAAATCATGCACCTAACCATGGCATTGGCTCTCCTTTCTTCTAACTCTAATGACAAAGTACTGTTTATAGTTCATGACACTGTTATAACTGGTTTCTTAATTCCTTGTCTCTCTTCTTGATTATAGGGAATGTTACCTGCATTTTCTGTCAGCTGTAATGAATTGATCAGCAGATGGGAGAAGTGGGTTGGCTCTGATGAATCTCGTGAATTAGATGTGTGGCCTGAAATCCAGACATTGACAGCGGATGTTATCTCACGGACAGCATTTGGTAGTAGCTATGAAGAAGGGAAGCAGATTTTCAAGCTTTTAACAGAACAGGCAGAGCGGGTTATCAAGGGACTTCGAAGACCAAACATTCCTGGTTTAATGTACGTTTCTGCCATTATTTTATATTGCTTTCTTCTGTTAACTTTGTGTTTCTTGCATTGCTTTTTCTTTACTGTTTGGATAGAAAGAATAAAAAATATGGATACAGAAATCCATGAAGAAGATATTGAGAAGCTGAGTTTTATTTTGAATGAAAATGCTAAAAAGAACTATAGTCAAATAGAGATAGATATGACTCTTGCAGCTGTGGAAATCCTTGTTTAGCAAGAGGTGAACTATCAAAGGATTTCACTCCTGAATGTTGCAAGATCATGAGTTCATTAATTGCAGAAAACAATTCCAACTGAGGAAGTACATCACAATTTAGTTATTTCCTTTTCATTGAATCAGTTCTTGCAATTTGACATAATGATGAAGCCAAATGGAATATAGCTACTACCTCAAACTCACATCCACGTGCTATAACCTAGTTTTATGCCCATTTCAAGGACATTCCTGCTTAATTTCAGTTGATTTATTTAAGATTTTTAAAAATTAAAATCCAATTTGCGTCAGCTGAATAATCTCTCTTTGATTTGGGAGTGGGGACACCCATTTACCTACAGAGTTTACATAGGGTTCTAGCTATTATTTTTAATTTCTCTTTGTAGCATAACACCCATTTACCTACGGAGTTTACATGGGATTCTAGCTATCATTTTTAAGTTGTCTTTGTAGCATAACAAATCATATCCTCCTACTTAGTTCTATGAAATAGAAAATAGCACTACCTTAATAGTTAATATTTGCAGCGAGGGAGTAGTGTTCGAAGTAAATGATGTTACTTTGAAGGAACAATTGGATGAATACCAACTGTCATGGACGTTTACTTAAAAATGTAACAATGTGTTTGCTTCTTTAATATTGAAATGTTGCAATTCAATTCAGTCATCCTAAAACTGTCTCAAAATTCAAGCATATATTTAGATTGGGAAAGGAAATGACAAAGAAGAACAGAAATCAGAGACTGAAATGATAATTGACCACGAATTCTGAAAGTAGAGATCCAAATGACACTTTTTTCATGTAGTCATTATCCCTGGTACTAGTTTTAATCGTCGTCTTGGGTGACATGTGTGAAGACATCTGCCTACTAAGGATAATCTGAGGATGAAGGAAATTGACAAAGAAATCCGGGCAATTCTGACGTATATGATTGAAAAAAGGGAGAAGGCTATAAAAATGGGAGAAGCAAGCAATGATGATTTGTTGAACTTGTTATTGGAATCCAACTACAAAGAATCTCAAGAGAACTCCAAGGGAGTTGCTATGACAATGGAAGAGGTGATTCAGGAATGCAAGCTATTCTACTTTGCAGGGCAGGAGACAACATCAAGCTTGCTAACATGGACAATGATAGCACTTAGTATGGATACCACTTGGCAACAGCGTGCAAGGGAGGAAGTGTTGCAAGTATTTGGAAAGAACAAGCCTCACTTTGATGGTTTAAGCCATCTCAAGATTGTAAGTGTTTTGATTTCAAGCAAAGCCCACATAAGAAATGAATGAAAAGTTGACCAAGAGCATTTCATTGTCTAAAAATCCCAAAAGTAGAAATCTATTGGGATGTTCTAGTCATCCAAATTGGTATAATTTGGAGCACTCATCATTGGAGCCTTTTGTTCATGAGCTGCTCATTCATTCATCAATGTTATGCTTGTGGGATTTTTCCTCATGTTTCCACTGATGATACAACATAAGAATACTGTGTTTGAGTCATCAGCAAGCACATGATCTCTAAAACTGATGAAATTGGTGGCAGGTAACCATGATTCTTTATGAGGTTCTCCGCCTATACCCACCTGCAATCCTCCTTAACCGGCGTACTTACAAGAAAATGCAGCTGGGAGGGAAAACATTGCCAGAAGACATACTACTTGCACTGCCAATTCTCTTCATCCATCATGATCCTGAGTTTTGGGGTGATGATGCTGATGAATTCAAGCCAGAGAGATTTGCCGAGGGAATATCCAAGGCAACCAACAATCAAGTCTCATACTTCCCATTTGGGTGGGGACCTCGGATATGCGTTGGGCAGAACTTTGCGATGATTGAAGCAAAGTTAGCATTGGCCCTGATCCTACAGCATTTCTCACTTGAGCTATCCCCCTCCTATGCACACGCCCCTTTCATCGTTATGACTCTTCGTCCTCAGCATGGTGCTCCACTCATCTTGCACAAGCTCTAAGATCATCTTACATCATCACCACCATCCATTTCCTTGGCCAATGAGTTCATACTGCATCTACAAGTCTTTAGCTATATTGGTTTCATGTTGTAAAAACAAACTTGCATGAACGAATTCTATACTGCTATATGGATATCATGTTGTAAAAACAAACTTGCATGAACGAATTCTATACTGCTATATGGATATCATGTTGTAAAAACAAACTTGCATCAGTGAATGCTATACTGCTGTAAGGGTATCAGTAAAACAGGAAATGCCTACTTCAAAAACATCAGAAGGTAGTCCTGAACATATGTAGCTATCTGCCAACTTGAATCATTACCGTTACCCTCTGGTCTAAAATGACCCAAAGTTGATTTCATCATGCCAAACCCACCCAATTTATTTATGAATGCGGCAAGCTGAGAAATCATGTCAAACCACCAATAGCATACTCAGGTTAAAGAATGAAACAGAGGCCAGTGTATGAAATACTGGAATTTGCTCATTCTTTTTGTCTTTACCTCTTGCCCTTGGGTCCAATGCAATAGAAGTTCATGTTAGAAAGACTCTAGCTCGAGCCAACCAATCAGGAGAGAAATTCACTTTCACTAGTGATGAAGAGATTCTCAAGCTCTAAACTCGGGGGGCTTGTTACTATAACAAAATGCTACGTTTGGATCTAGCCTAAGTTTCACCTGCAATAAAAAAAATAAATAGTAGCGTGCGATCTTTCGTTAACTCAGGACATTAGTGGTCTTCATAAGTGATAAGCATGTTAGAATAGACACATATGGCAGCAATTAAGCTAACTAGGATCTAATCAATTTCAGGGCCATAAGGTATTGTTGCTATGTCATATGTTGCTACAGTTAATAAATAACATAACGAGCTGTCCATCTGAAACTAAAAGAAATAAATCTTTAAACCAGTGATATTCCTTGACAGTATTGACTCAAGGACAACATTTCGTTGAGGACAGCGGCCGTTTGGGAATATATGAGCGCCTATAGCTTTTTTTGGGGCTTGCTGACGCGGGAGAGAGATGAGGCGTTTCTCAACACTGCTTTCTGTGGCAAGAAAAGCCAGATCACCGTTGGATTCTGACCACCCAATTCTCTCCTTGATCGACTCATGCAAATCAATGGCTCAGATCAAGCAAACCCAGGCCCACCTGATCGTCGCAGGCCTTATTCTGCACTCCTTCCCTGCGAGCAAGCTGATAGTAAGGCTTCTGGCACTGCCAATCATCTCCGCCCTTCCCTACGCCCACCGGTTGTTTGATCAAATTCCCTCCCCCAACCTCTTCCTCTACAACACTCTTATCAAAGCCCATGCACCCACATCCCACTCATCCCATGTCTCCTTGCTCCTCTTCCGGGCTATGCTCCGAGATGCGAGCTTTTGTCCCAATCGTTACACCTTTGTCTTCGTCTTCCACTCGTGTTGCTATGGACTGGGTGTTTTCGAAGGGGAGCAGGTGCGCTGCCATGCGGTCCAACGTGGGTATGAGACGAGTGTTTTTGTAGCGAATGTTTTGATTCGAATGTATGCAAATTGTGGATTTGTTGACTACGCGAGAAGGGTTTTTGATATGAGCGTTGAGCGGGATTCGTTCTCTTGGAACTCGATGATGGGTGGGTATGTGGGGGTGGGCGACTTGGACCGAGCTAGGGAACTGTTTGATGAAATGCCTAAGCGAGATGTGGTCTCGTGGAGCACCATGATCGCGGGTTATGTGCAGGTATATGCTTTCTCTTTTTACTTCCAGTATATTCTCTCAGTGGTGCTGGAATTAATTGTCATCGCGGTTATTGCATTTCTCTTAGATTTATGTGACTATTCCTGAAACGTTCATGTGATTCCTTCAAATTTCTCTAGTTGTTGTTAGGTGGGTTGCTTTATGGAGGCTATGGAGACATTCTGCCAAATGCAGCTGGCTGGTGATATGCCAAATCAGTTCACTCTTGTTAGTGTTCTTGCAGCCTGTGCCAATCTGGTGGCATTGGATCAAGGAAGATGGATCCATGTTTACATTGAGAAGGCTAGGATCAAAATGAATGAGCAGTTGCTTTCTGGTCTCATTGACATGTATGCTAGGTGTGGGGAGATTGCCCTTGCATTTAAGGTATTCCGTGATGAAAACAATCTGAAGCGGATTGTGTGGCCATGGAATGCCATGATAAGTGGGTTTGCAATGCATGGGCAATCCAGGGAAGCAATCAATCTTTTTGAAGAGATGAAGATTGCAAATGTCCTTCCTGACAAGATAACATTCGTTGCTTTGCTTACTGCTTGTAGCCATGGAAGATTGGTAGATGAGGGAGAGCTATATTTCAAATCAATGAGCAGCATTTATGGCATTGAACCTGGTCTTGAGCATTATGGGTGTATGGTGGATCTTCTTGGCCGTTCTGGACTTTTGAAGGAGGCGGAAGAAATTGTATATTCCATGCCTATGTCCCCTGATATGGTCATTTGGGGAGCTTTATTGGGTGCATGTCGAATCCACGGAGATGTAGAGAGGGGAGAGAGAATTGGAAAATGCATTAGAGATTTGGAACCAAATCATGTAGGTTGTCATGTTCTATTGGCTAACATGTATTCTGAATCCCGAAGATTCAATGATGCAAAAGATGTAAGAGACAGGATTGAAACTGGCAGTACAAAGAAGACCCCAGGTTGTAGCTCTATTGAATTGAATGGAATGTTCCACCAGTTTCTTGTGGGAGACCGATCACACCCTCAAACTAGGCAGATCTACTCATTTTTGGATGAAATGGCTGTTAAATTAAAGATTGCTGGTTATGTGGCTGAAACCAGAGAGGTCTTGCTTGATCTTGATGAGGAAGATAGAGAAACTGCATTATCAAGACACAGCGAGAGATTGGCAATTGCTTTTGGCTTAATAAACACAGCACCCGGGACACCTATACGCATACTTAAAAACCTGCGTGTTTGTTGGGACTGCCACCAAGCTACGAAGTTCATCTCTAAGGTCTACAGTCGAGAAATCATTGTCAGAGACCGGATGAGATTTCATCACTTCAAAGGTGGATACTGTTCTTGCAAAGATTTCTGGTAAAGAGGGAAATAACACCAAGCTATCGCATACCTTGTTGATGGTGAGCTCGATGCAATCAAGTTCCTCACTTGGAAAACTGAGGATCGCCTTTGAGTGTAAGTTTATTTTGAGTATGAATTCAAGCCCTCATTTGCATTCAATCCTCCGTACTGTTTATGGCAAGTGAAAAAAGGACGGGAGCAGAGAAGCAGAGGATTGAGAGAATGGAGGGAAAGGGGATGTCATTTTGCAGCCCGCCTGCCATCAACCACAGCCAATGAGTTGATAGAGCTACAAGGCTTGTCCTATGTTGATTTGAGAGGGCGCAGGATTCTTATTTGTGGTAAAATAATCAGTTACAGGTACATTACTAAAGATTCATGAATTTTATAAATGAAATTCTTCCTGATACTTAAAATGGCAAAAGGGAAATTATCAGATACCCCTCTCAAATACTTCAAGATTTCAGTTTTTATAAATGCCTCCTTAACGTTTGCTTAAAATCTCATATATCTGCTGAAAGCCTAAAAGTCTTTTTTGTTTTTTGAAAAAATAATAATTTTGCCCTCCACACAAAATAATAATATGTAAACGTGTATGTTTGAAATAATAATATGTGAATATTTGTTCAATATTTTTTGAATAGTGGGTATTCTTGTGAAATATTGGATCAGCCCATGTGGCAGTACTGATATTGGTTCCAGGGTTTCAGATAAAGGATTGTCCTTATGAGACCCAGCCGCTGCACTTGTATTTGTACTGCTACCCTTTGTAGTCGATGATGTCCATGCCATGTATTAACCTCCTATAGAGTTAATTGGGCAGGTCTTGCATTTGCAATTTGTGTTGCACGACTAGTTAACTAGACCTTTCACGTGGACCTCACTCAAAAGTCCCGGCAGCGATCACGCTTTTCATGTGTTAAAAATTTTATTATTCATTTATTTAATAATATATATATGTATTTAACAGCATATATAATATTAGATGGTTAAATCTACTAAAATGGAAACTGCTCCGTGAAACTACTACAATGTAATCATTCCATGACATTGATGATG
Source organism: Pouteria campechiana (assembly GCA_036873735.1). Classification (NCBI taxonomy): domain Eukaryota; kingdom Viridiplantae; phylum Streptophyta; class Magnoliopsida; order Ericales; family Sapotaceae; genus Pouteria; species Pouteria campechiana. The sequence continues at coordinate 12,603 of JAYJMB010003620.1, forward strand.
ATATAAAATTTTATCTGATTATCCGATTAGGCACACCTTAAAAAAAATTAAAATATTGCGTAAATTAGGAAAGTCGCTTGGGTCCATTCACTCTACTATTAAAATGTAGCAAAATTTTTTGAAATCATTCATTTAGATGGAAAAATATTTTAGAAGGTCTAAACGTTTGATTAAAACATTTAAAAACCTTTTATTAATCAAATAATTTTAATAAATTAATATTCGTCTTGAAACAATTTTAATTCTGTGACCCATGTGAGTCTTTAATTAGAATAATCTCTGAGTTTCTAATTAAAAAAATGATAATAAAAATATAAGCGTGGTGGTGGGGCGAAGCTTTGGGCGGATCATATATAATATGACACGTTCCGCATGATCCTAAAATGATTTGAAGGGTAAAAGCATTTACTCAATGGTCCACATATTTTTGTTAGAAAGGGATAAATTGAATTTCAATATATTTATATCTATAGGGAGGTATAGAAAAAAGAGCATGCGTCCTCGTTCGCCGCATTCGCCCGAGTTTGCTCTTTCAGATAAGAGCCGGAAAGCTGGTGCTGCTGCTGCTCCCGCAGCTTCTCCTTTTTAAGCTCTCCTCCTCGAAGGAAGCATGTCCGCGGAGCGGCAGACGACGGGAATGCTCTCCAGACAGCAGCTCATCCATCTCTTCAACCGATTCTCTCATCTCACCTCCCAACCCGGTAGTATCAACCCCCACTCCATTTGTCCCCTTCAATTCACACCCGTCTCCTTCGCTCTCTCTCTCTCTCTCTTTCTTGCTCATCATTTTCTTTCTTCCACTGCAGATGTGAAGAAGAGAATCGCCGACGCTGTCAAGGACAAACAGGTGATGATTCCTGACGCTTTTATAGCGTTCCGAGATATGGAGATTGTGGTTTTTGCCTTGGATGCTTCTCTAGCTGCGTTTGATTGCACAACCATGTTTTTCGATTGGAGATGAATGCACTGGAAAGTTTCTCGGTGGGAGTTCAATGGAGTGCGAAAAATGAAAGCACTGGAAAGTTTCTCGATGGGAGTTCAATGGAGTGCCAAAAATGCAAATTTTGGAGTCTGGCGTTTTTGTTTGTGTGTGTGTGCGAAAAATGCAAACTTTGGAGTCTGGCATTTTTGTTTGTTTGTTTGTTTGTTTGTGGGGGTGGGTGGGTGGGTGGGGGGAGGATTCTTTCTTAATTGTTGGGCATCAGATATGTCTCTGATCCTACGTTGCCTGGTTTGGGTTGGCCGGTAGATAA
>JAYJMB010003622.1:0-13854 GCA_036873735.1 Pouteria campechiana
CATTGTGTTGATCGGATAATAAGGAGATGTGTACCGGAAGAAGAAATAGAAGATATAATCAAGTACTACCATACGCTTGAGTTTGGAGAACATTTCAAAAATAGAATAGTTGCAAAAGTTCTGCAATCGAATTTCTATTAGCCTACAATGTTTAAGGATGCCCAAGCTTTTGTTGCTACATGTGATCAATGCTAAAGAACTGGAAATATCTTAAGAAAGAATGAAATGCCTTTGAAAAACATTTTATAGGTTGAACTATTTGATGTGTGGGGCATCAACTTCATGGGACCATGTCCTCATCCTATAACAACAAGTACATCCTCCTAGCAATGGACTATGTATCAAAGTGGGTGGAGCTAGTTGCTACTTACACTAATGATAGAAGATGGTTTTGAATTTTCTTCAAAAAAACATCTTCACAAGATTTGGGACTCCAAGGGCAATTATCAGCAATGAAGGAAACCAGTTTTGCAAAAAATAATTTGAAGCTCTTCTGTCAAAGTATGGAGTCAAGCACATAATAGCACTGGCCTATTATCCCCAAGCAAAAATCTATAATAGATAAGTGAAGGGAATTCTGGAAAAGACAGTATTGAATTCACTCAAGGACTAAGCTAAAATGTTAGATGATGCTCTATGGGCATATCTAACTACATTCAAGAAACCTATAGGCATGTCACCTTATAGGTTGGTCTATGGAAAGGCATGTCATTTTCTGGTAGAGCTAGGACATCAAGCTTACTAGGCAATGAAGCAATTAAACATGAGCATGGAGGCAGCCAAGGAAAAATGTTTGTTGCAACTTAATGAACTAGATGAATTCCCTAATGAGGCATATGAGAATGCAAAGCTTTATAAGGAGTGGACAAAAGCATGGCATGACAAACACATCCAAAGAAAAGAATTTTTCCCAGGCCAAAAAGTGTTGTTTTTAATTCCAGGCTTCGGTTGTTCCTTGGAAGGTGCATTCACAATGACAAAATTTTTCCCATATGGTGTTGTGGAGCTTCATCATGAAGAAAAGGGAACGTTCAAAGTCAATGGGCAATGATTGAAGCCTTGTTATGGGGGTGGCATTGATCACCTCAAAATAGTTGTCATGCTCAATGACCTTAAAGAGGAAGAGTCTGGCTGAAGACTATAAATAAGCGCTTCTTGGGAGGCAACCCAAGTTTCTAAACTTCCTTTATTAAAATTACATTCAATTAGAGTTTCTTGTTTCATTATTACTAATCTAAATATCAATTCTAGCCAGCTAATCATAGAAATTTTGCTCATGTAGGAATCAAAGTTCAAGTTTCAAGCACACTGCATTATTTCATACATATATATAGTTATATAAATAACTATATTTATATAATTATATATACAATATGCGACTCAGAAAAGCTAAGTTGCGGCGCAGGTTAGATGGGAATTGATTTTGGAGCTAGTTAGTTCCTGAGCTATGGCTCACCTTTCTTGGGCCACAGTGCAGCTCCATGTACTTAACTTCCCAAACATGCCGCCCATTTCAAAAATGCATAAACCCATTTTTTTCAAAACATGTCATCCCATTTCATTTCAAGCACAACCAAAACCCTCCTCTCCAACCCATCTCTCCACTCCATCTCTCTAACCTAAAGCCACATCAAAACATCCTTTTCCCTCACCCAATCTACTCTCCAAGCATTCAATTCCCATCTCTACTCAAGCCATCTATCTCTTCATCAACCAACCTCAAAGTTGGGAAAGAGGGGGCGTTGTGAAATCTAATGAGTCATCACATTTTTGAGAGATTTATTGTCTTCTTTATCTTCTGTGGACAATTGAGAGTGGGAGTCATCAATTTGGGGAAGCATATTTGTGTAGATTAGAGGAAGTATGAGGTGCACATTAAGTGATTGATGAAACACCTAAACGGAAGATGGTGAAAGAAGGGGCTTTTTCTAAATGAGTGTGCACAAATTTTCTGGTGGTGTTTGAGTGCATGATTGATTTCTATTAGCATTGTGGGCTTCCCAAATTTGAGGGGAATCTTTGATGATTGGAAGACACAGAATATGCACATGAGGTGTTTGTGGAAATGCTAAAGGGGGGAAAAATGATTTGAAAGGTGAAGTGCAATGCTAAAGGGGAGAAAAACAAATTGAAAGGTGAAGTGCAATTGTACTGAAACTTCTAACTGGAGTGCAACTACATTGATAGGTTGCATTACTCATTAAAACATTTTGAATAGTATTTGGACTTTTGGGTCATTTTGTTTAATCAAGGTAGTGAGTGCATTGAACTACAGTGGTTGGATTGAGGTCATTAGGTTGGACTATGGTGTAGTGGACTGAACTACAGTGGGTGCATTGCTTGAAGATATTGAAGTGTATTTTCATCATGCCTCCAACAGGAAAAAATCTATTGCTACAAGTCTTACAAAAAGAAAAAGAAGTAAAGATCCTAACATACCAATCGAACAGACTTTTGTGAATGAAGACGTAGAGGCTAGCTTTCAAAAATCCGTCATGGAGAAGAGATGCATTCCAAAAATATTATTTGAAAATCCTCTTGGGAATATTCATGATATTATTGAAGAAACAGGTTGGGAAACATTCTATGAAAAGCCAATTGTGTCTTTGGTGCCCATGATTAGATAGTTCTATACAAATGCCCGAGTGCAACAGATTTCAAAGACTCGGGAATTTAAAGTGATTGTGAGGGGGAAGCTAGTTCCATTTGATAGAACATCTATCAACAAGGTGTATGAGCTTTTGGATATTAACAATGGTGATTATTCTGCCTTGGTGGAACATGGATCCGAATATGAGTAAATCATTCAATTTCTTGTTGTACCTAGAACTCAATAGAAAAGGAGAGGATTGAGTACTCAACTTCCAACATGGACGGCTAAAAGCTAAAAGTAGAGCATGGCATTATTTCATTTTAGTAATCTACTTCCATCATACCATGTCTCTAATGTTAATCAAGATAGAGCGGAGCTTAACTATGCAATTCAAATAGGCCTTTCCATAGATTTGGGGATGGTGATTAAAGGATCCATTATGGTAACCATTGTAGGTCATAGGTCTAGTGGTTTTGAACACCCTTCCCTGATTAATAAATTATGTTTGCAAGTGGGTGTCCCCACTAGTGCTACAGAAGAGATCCAACACCCATTGCTAGCAATCACTTAAGCCATGATCAAAAGTTTTCACAAAAAGGGAGGAACAAGTTTAGGAACAAGGCCATCTACCGCACCAAGTTCTTCATAACATAGACAAGCTAAGTCTTCTTCTCACCAGAACTCAGAAATTGCTACATTATACACTCAAATGGAAGGAATGTAGGAGGCCCAAGCATCCATCTCTAGAAGAGTTGACAAAATTCTAAAATGGCAGTAGCAGAATCATGAGTTTGTGGCAAACTTCACTTATGCCCTCACAATGATGTTTGGGAGCTACAACATGATTCGGGGATTAACTCCAGTGGTGTTTCCTCAGCCTTTGACATTCACAACTTCATCTTCATTCAATGAATCTGAGGAGTTAGGAGAAGAAGATGAAGAAGGTGATGAGGATGAAGATGATGACTCTGAAAGTTTTTAAAAGATAGATTCATTAGGGAAGTCCTTGTGTTTATTATCTATATTTCACATTAAAGATAATGTTGCTTCTAGTTTGGGGATGTTTTCTTGTTGTATGTATTTTGTGAGTTATTTTGTGTGTTTCTTTTGCTAAGTTATTTTGTGTGTTTTTTTTGCTATGTTCTCACATAAGTTTGTTTATGAACTTACTTGTTTTGCTACGTTGCATCAAGCTTACTTGTAAGGGACCAATGATACAAATAGAATAAATAACATTGGATTTTGTAGAAAATGAAAGATGCTTTCATAGTCTATCTGGTTAATTTAGATATTTATCTCAATTCACTCAAGATTCCTTAGACACTTGTTCACATACTCATTTTTGTTGAATCAACTTAATATTTAAAAACTTTAGGTGATTAAGCATGCATGTCTCTATTTTGAACTTTAGAATTTATTTCAATCATCATTGGAAATGATAATTTGGAGATACATCACTGAGAAAATGATTTAGGCATTCTTTGATTAGCTTGAGCTTTAATGAATATACAAAGCATGTAATAGACTTCCATTCCATTTTCTTTCTTTAGCCTCATAATCTAGACCTATTGATGGCTCAAATTATAATACCCTATGAGTGCACAAGTGTATAACAGTACAGTGTACATGAATAAGGGTCGATCTCATAGAGAATGACAAACTAATTTAATTAAATTAAGTTATGACCTAAAACTAATTTTGAAAAGATGGATTGTTGGTTTGAACTAATAAGAAAAATAAACTAAAAAAATAATCAGAAATCTAGGGCTATATAATGATATAGGATAGATTGTAAGTGGCAAAGGTCTAGGGTTCAGATTTCACCACTTAATGACTCCCCTTACTTTTGGATATTGGATTTAATGCTTGCTTGGGTTCATTCTTTCTATGATATGATTATTATCGTTTGGCGTGTGGGTTTAAATCAAACCTATTACAACTAAAAACTATGAACCAAGTAGAATGGCTATGCATTAGGTGTGCACCTTAACCATGCATAAACAATCAATAAGATTTATGAAACTGGTGATCAAGCAATCACATAAATCAAAAGATTGAAATAAAAGCCATGAATAAAAATATAGACTTACATTAAATAATCAATAATTCAAATAACAAGGTTCATCAAAAAGGGCTATATCTTCACCCTAGAAAGAAGGAATTAGTTCATGAAGAAAATAAAAGATACTCCCTTCATCAAAATCATCATATTGCAATTAGCCTTCTTGAATTGCCTTCACTCTCCTTGAATCTCCTTCTTTGTTCCTTAAAATCTCCTCAAAGTAGCCTCTAAGAAAAACACTAGACTCCTCTAAAAAAGCTCTTAAAAACTACTAAAAACAAGGCTTTAAAAACATAGCTTTTCTACATAACAAAAATAATAATAATAATTAATTAATTTTGTGGTTTGATTAGCATGGTGGCGCCATCGGCCGCACCACGCTGATCATCCCGCTCCTTTGCTGCTTCAGCTCTGCCCCCTTACTGTTGTGTTTACCTTCCCCCAATGCTTTGCTGATCCATATTTGCTTGCTTTCTCTCCTTGTCTCCACTCTTCCACTAACTTAAACACATAATAAAAACATGTGAAATTGGCATCAAACTATTGCATGGAATTAAGCTTGAAAATATAAAATATAAGTAACTAAAATTAACTCATTACTTATTCAACATGAAAAACCATGATTAAACTATTAAGAGACATATTCTATTCACATGGTTGCAAAGAGGTATAAGAGTGCAGAAGAAGATAAGTTTGGGCATATTTGGAAAAAAATGCCCAAAAAAAAAAGGAAAGAGATCAATAAGAATTCATCCCTTAATAGGGGGATCACATTCCCATGAATGATAAAGAAGATATCTTGGGGAGTAGTAATACAGCTCAGAAAAAGAAGAATAGGAGTAAGGTAAAGAGAGTGAATAATCAAGTGCAAGCCATGATTCATCTCTTACTTTATAGACCTTTATTCCTTTTCCTTGCTAGCCAAACTTGAAGCTTTATTATAACCTCAGCAAGATGTATTGATTCTCAGTGACATGTCAACTAAGATGAGTGAAAAATGATGAAAGAGATGAACATATGAAGTTCTAAATCTAATAGGCTTTGCTTGGTTGCATAAATTCATTCGAATACAAGAAGTTTCAAATGAAAATGACTATAACTCTTTGCACATACACAAGCAATCAAGAGTGGATACGATAATGTTCGAATTGAACTTCTAGATATGTATGATCAAAACTCCCATTTTTTAGTTTCTAGCAATCTAGTTTAGAGCTATGTCTTTGCATCCGCCCATTGACTTGAGGTAATCTCCTAAATATCAAGTCATTGCAATGTGCTCGGTGATCTCAAAGACAGCAAACATCTATTTTAAGAGAAAGTGTGTGATTTATTTTTGGATTTCTAAGATGCATTGTACTTTTCCTTTTAATCAAGGGTTTTCTCCATTATGGAGATGTAATTAGGACCACTTGTGGTCTGGGATGTAAACATACAATTCTTCTGATGTACATAGCAAGTGTGATCAATTGAGGACAATCAATGAAAAATGGAAATTATTTGATTCATTCCAAAGGCGACAAATGGTGTGATGTAGTCTGTTTACGCATTTCTTCCTCATTCTTATCCTTGTTACAGAAATGGTGAACTCAACGTGAAACATCCCACCCTTCATCTTTAAGGAAAAGTAACACTTGTGCATCTAAAAATTTTATTCTTCCATGAAACTGACTAAGCTCTTTTATTGCTCTTTGCAGATCTTTAGTCATTTCTATAACTTATTCTTGTTCTTCTCTTAAGATCAATCCTATGGCAAGCTCACTCACTTTTGGATTTCTGCCAGGCGGTGGCTTCGCCATTAACACCCCGCACAACTTTGAATGACTTTGACAGGAGTGTTCCCCACTCCTTCATTATGGTGCTGACCGGCCCGGCACCTGCCATCTACAAGAGGGATGTGACTCTAATTTTCCCCTCGCCCGGAGCTATGTTGATAATTTCCAGAGCAGTTCCAGTAACATTAGAGGCTGCCCTAATAGCTCGAGAAGTGTCTTCTGCTGACTTAACTTCCAATAACGAGGTTGAAAAGAAGCACAAGAAAAATAGGAGGCAGAGGAGAAAAACTATTTCCCCTCATGCTCCTAGGATTGTTGGAGATGACTCCATTTGCAATACCACTCAAAACTCTTCAATGAATGGGAGTATCGGGGTCTCTGCTCTCCCCAAACAGAATAAGATTGTAGCTATCAACCTCGCCAATGCAATCAAGGGGAGGCAGACACGAGCTCCCTTCAATCCCAAACCTATCGGCCCCTTTGGAATGAATGCATAGAGCAAAGCTTTCGAGGGTTATGTTCAACCTACCAATGGAACTAGAAGATGGACGATAAAGAAAGGAAAGCCCAAGAATAGGTCAACCCGCACATTGACCGTTCAAGAAAAAAAAGAAGGATGGAAGTTGCCATCCAAGAAGTACACTGCAATAGTAAGAAGACCATCTCCATCCCAGGATAAATACTGGAAAAGCAATATATTCTCTGCTTTAACCAATCTCTACTGCTCTCAGAGAAGAGAGATTGATAGAATAGTCACCTTACAGATGCTAAGGAAGGCATCAAAGGTAGAAAAAAGAGAAAGAAGGGCCGATTCCAGTAGCCCAAGGAAAAGGGACCAGAAGAAGAGGAAAGTGCAGCCTGTTAGTGTCTGCACCACTTCAGTCAACAGGAACTTGTCGCCGACATTGCCTAACCCACCTTGTCAGGGAATCATCACGAGGTTAATGGCTAGATCCATGGTGCCTCCCCCAATATTTCACTCTCTATCAGAAGATGCTGGAAGAGAAGATCAAGTGTCTACATCTCCCCGCCAATTGATGCACAGACATTAATTTATCCCGACGGTCATGTCTTATATGGCTAAGGGAAGTGCAGCTCCCACTTCCATAGAAGAGATAATGCGATGATTGGAGCTGCTTAAGACTGAAAATCAGCGGTTAAGAGAGACATATGCATAACAGAACGCTGGTCAAACCTCCAACCCAGGCCAACCATCCAATGCTACATGTCCTCTCAACCTTCCCTCCATGGGAACAGTTACACCACTAGGGCCATTAGTCTTTAACATGCCAAGAGGAGATCCCCTAGAACCGGATGTCTTACCCCTCGCCTCTCTAGTTGTTTCACCTTGGTGACTGCCCAATATTAATGTTCGTGCACAGCCATTTGGTGCGAACGTTCCACCCCAACCATTCAACACAAATGCGCACGCATAACCATATCAGATAAATTCGGATCCCATGGCATACTTTAATGAGATGATAAATGACTGGATGGTCCAACGGTAAATAAACATGCCTTCTCGAGTGCCAAATATTTATCATCAGTCGTATCCATTGTAGATCGAGTAAGAGCCCTTCCCACCAGGCTTCTAGATGGTAGACTTTCATACATTTGATGGAATAGATGATCCCCAGCATCATCTCACCTTCTTCAATCTCAAGATGGGAAACTATATTATCTATCACAATCTCTACTTGAGATTATTTGGCTCATTGCTTAAGGGACCAACATTCTAATGGTATTTGACACTTCCAGCAGAATCAGTCAAGACCTGGAATGACATGCAAAACCTATTTCTGGCAAGGTTCTTTGTGACTAAAAAAGATGTGCCATTAGCCGACCTCTCCCTTATGAGGCAAAGGGATGACGAATTGGTAGAGGAATTTATCTCTCGTTGGTAGAAAGAGGCCAGAAAATGTGAGGCAACCTTAACAGAGGAGCAAAGAGTTCACTTGTGCCACAATGGCATTAATGTCGACCTCGCAATCCTAGTAAATGAGCAGATTGCCACTTTCTGAGAGTTGGCCAATAAGGCAAGCCGAAAGGAACATCTCCTTTCCCTCTCTGGAAAAAGCAAAGCCTGGGATGACAAGCAAAAAGAAAATACTTTCCGGTCCAAAAAGAAAGAATATGAAAGAAGCAAACAAAACACCTCTATCAACACCACTGAGACCAAAATTAGTGATAATAATAGACAATTAAAGAAAAGGGAGATTCCATAGCCAAAATACCAGTACTTTGATCAAGATGTGGTACCAATCCTGTTGGGGCTCATTCAATCAGGCAATATAAGGCTACCAAAACCATTGTTCCCAGTAGAAGTGGATCAAGTGAACCACCCCCTATACTGTCATTACCATCGGGGTATCAATCACCTGATGATTAAATACAAGGCAGTGAGGAGAATTATTAACCATTGCATGAAGAGTAGAATAATTACACCAAAGAAAGATGCACTGGCAGCATCCAATAACATATCAGTGAAAGAAATTCCCGATTTAGCAATGCTAGAATAGGAATCCAATCATTCATTCTCAAAGGCCTTTAGCCAAGAGGCGCAGGAGAAAGTCATGGTTGATGATGAAGTTTGGGATCTTGTCTGCCCAAAAGATATCCAAGAAGGCCCGTCGGTGAGATGTAAGGGACAAAAGCATCAAATCAAACATGCAAAGCAGAAAGAAATGGCAGAGCATCTGATGGACTTATTTCTATATCCTAAAAGGATACACTGTTGGCCGTCATGGTTCCAATCGTACATTGTTGGGGATTACTTCCATCCTGAGAGGCTTAAACTCTTCTACAAAAATATGGTGGGGAAAAGGAAGGAAAAAGTCTGCCTTATTCACGGTTATATAGAGCTCTATGATTGGGATCCATCACTGTTGTTTTCGTCAATCGTAGACAAAGTATGGGCGACATTTTGGGATAATTTGCTAGACTTGGAAACTGGGGATGACCCAAGCTCTGATGGGGATAATACATTTGAATATTAGATAATAGCACCTTGTTATCACATTGGCGAAGGAGAAGCCTCCACTGGCTAACCAAACAAGAAGCGAGAATACTCTCGTAGAAGGTGCGACCGCCAAAGAAAGCACCAACACCAAGGTTTCACCATATTCAATGTTGATGATTCACCAGTCACACACCTCCTCCACTATGCTGATGAGTGTTGTGGAGAAAATCTAGATCTCGCAAAGATGCATCAAAATTTTCAAAGCTCACTCTCCCTGGAAGTGAAGAAGAACTGGTTCCAAACTCAGGCAATTCAGGGTGCCAAAGATTGGGTCTCCTTACAATATATGTTTATGCTACACTTCCTTTCCAAAAGGAAGGAAGGAATTAGGAAGTCTCTTGTCAACTGGGATCAACATTATGGGGAGAACACAGCTAATTATGTTCACAAATGGAGGTACGCTGCTTGGAGCGATCCAAAATCGCCTGATTGCCTAGAGGCAGAAGAAATCCATCTTTGCCTGGGAAAAAGGGCCTATTTCCACCATCGAATGTCATCTAACTTCATAGAGGCATTTGATCAAGCCGAAAAGAAGAAAATGAGAGCAATGGATGACCAACCAAAGGAACAAGTGTTCATCGAATCTCATGTTGCGAGGGTTCTTAAATACTTACACTGCACAAGGGCCCTTATTTTAACGGCCCTCCCAAAAACTAAACAAATCTGTTACTTAGGATGGCCCATGATGAAGCTATTCAAAGAAAGCTGCAATGCTGCAATCGAACATTTATTCCATTATCAAGCCCTAGTGCGAATGATGTCGCAAAATGAGGCATATGCAATCAGGAGCTTTCCATTTTCATTGGATGGTAATAGCAATGCCCTAAAGTGGATCATAATATTGCCAGCCGAGTCATTCAGGTCTTAGGTGGTGTTGTCTGAAGCATTCGTACACAAATTCCATGACTACACCTCTCAATTCTCTAAAGCACAAGTGCGGGGAATTCACCCTCTAGAAGGGGAACATCTCTATGATTTCGCCTTGAGATGGTGCAACATTCGCCTTTATTGCCCCGTATTGCAAGAAGAAAGATGCATAATATTGCAATGCATTGTCACATTGGGAAAGGCCTTTCCATTGCCCAAAGAATACCTACTTCATTTCCTAGACTACTTAAGCTACTGATCCAAGAATCATCAGAACCTATGGAGGTATCTTGCAACATACCAACATCATGCCAAATAAAAAGATGCTCCACAAGAAGCATTTGAGTCACCAGAAACAATGGCCATATTACGATCCGGGAAGACCACAGCTCAAGACAAAGGAAAGGTGCCAATACAAAAAGAGCCGGTGCCTGGAATTCCTAGTACCCTTGTTGAAGAAAGGAAAGCTCCAGAACTAACAAATAAGCCAGATTATGATGTCATTGCTCACTTGTGCAGAATCTCGGAGAGACTGAGCATATATGATGCACTTCAACTCTCTAAAGAGTCTCGACAAGCGCTCATAAATGCGCTACTAGATGAGTCCGTCAAAGATCGATACCTGGCAGAGGTTGCTAATACAGTTAAATGAAACCAAACCATCACTTTTACAGATGATGACTTATTGCTTGGAAATATAGAGCATAATCATCCATTGTTTGTAAGTTGCAATTTATCAGGAGAGAGGATTAACAGCATCATGCTAGATCCAGGATCTGCGGTAAATATTCTCCCACTCAAAGTACTGAAGCGTATTGGCATGTGCCCATCCATTCTCAAAAGTAGCACTCTGGTGATTCAAGGCTTTAACCAGGAGAGTCAGAGGACTATGGGGACTATCACCTTGAGTCTTGATATTCAATGATTCCTCAAAAAAGTCAATTATCATGTCATCAATGCACCAACGTCCTACAATTTGTCGCTTGGGAGGCCATGGTTGCATTAACACCAAGTTGTGTCATCCACGGTGCACCAATGCTTTAAGTTTTACCAGGATGGTATAATGAGGCGTATGTCAGCCATAGACAGAAGGCAGCAACCATTTACTGCTAAAAGATAATGGTCAACATCACAAAGACCCTCATCACACGCTGTACCTCCATAGGCGGTCCCATCCCCAGTGATTTTGCCATAAATGGCTTCAAAATTGCAATAGGCATTTCATAAGAAGACAAATTGAAATTTATGAAAGAGCTGGAAGTGCTCCACATAGACGATGATGATGAAGAAAAATCGTCGGTTCAGCATCCACAACCATTGCAGCACCAGATCACTCCTACTCTTGTACTAACTCTGCCAAGTCAGAATATATTCAACTGGAAGCCAGTTGTAAATTCTCCAACTCAACAATCTTTTGCCTTTTAGGCTAGGATGTCGATGCCGAGACCGCTTGGAAGAGGACGTGGAGGACGATCGACCAGGCCATCAATAGGCCGGGGGCAAGCCATACCTCCACCAGCTAGATTTTACAAGAATCAAGTCGCCAACTCTTTGCAAGCTTATATGTCACCACATCTGGCACTAGTTGAGAACACTCGATTCTAGATCAACAACCTAGGCTCAAAGAGGATAACAACTACTCCTCCAACATCGTCACCTTTAGTGCCAAGCTACTCTCAAGTAATCTCAAAGCCAACACAGTCTTGGTGTTTTGAGATCAACACCAGGAGCACCAATCAAGCAAAGCAAAAGGCATCCTCCAATCTTAGCACCAAGAGTAGTAAATGGGAGATTGAAGGAGGAAAATTACAATCTATGTTGGTCGAATACAATTGACCGTTGACTCGATTGGCCAAGTCAAAAATCATTTAGAGCAAAGAACCTGAACTACAATCCCAAGCAAAAATAGGACGATTAGTATTTAAAGAGATGGGCTTGCCCTATGGACAATGTCGTACTTCTAATCTTCTAACCAAGAAATGCTTGTCTGCTACAAATTTCCAAAAATTTAGCAAGGAATGTAGAAGGATGATTGATCTCCTCGGTATTTATCCTGATGAACCTTATATGTCTACAACTGGTCCGCTCATCCTGGTTCTGATCAAAGGAAAATTAAAAGGTCTCCGGTATCCAGGCGATTAATCAGACCTTGGTGCAGATGATGATATTGACGTGGACAGTGATGAGGAGTACACCTCAGACTGCTCCTGTGTGAGTGTCAGGTCAATTGTTGTTCCCATTTTGTGGGATTGCCAGTCAGCTCCTACTGAGTCCAAGATGTCAAAAACATCATATGCCCTAATAATAATTGCACATTGTTACATGGTTTCCACCTCTCACCATGCATCCAGAGAAGAGGAAGAACCTAAGTCCGATGACAAAGAGTTGCAAAGAAACTTGGAGCGACCTGGTGATACGGACGACAAAGAAGTTGTTGATGACCCATGAATTCCCAAATCAGATCAGGAACGACAAGTGAGACTCATTAGTCCGATCACAAGCCAGACCCTAACCATTTAAAAGACAAAGATGATAATGACTCCGATTCTTCCTTAGAAGAAATAACCTATGGCACAGCTCCACTGGGGTTAGATGATGGTGGACAACCAACAATCAATGAGCTTGAAGAGTTCAATTTGGGTATGGATGAAGACAAACAACCTACCTTTATCTCTAAATCTCTGCCAAAATATGAAAAATAACTGCTAATGAGTCTCCTTAGGGAATTCAAAGATGTTTTTTCATAGACCTACTCAGAGATGCCTAGCTTAGATCCGGATATTGCTATGCAATCTTTACATATCTCCCCAAGCAAACGGCCAATAAAGCAAGCGCCGAGAAAATTTAGACCTGAATTAGAGCAACAGATTATTAATGAAGTCAAAAAATTATTAGAAGTCAACTTCATCCGAGAAATCAAGTTCCTGAGATGGCTCTCTAGTGTTGTCCCGGTGAAGAAAAAGAATGGGCAAATACGAGTTTGTATCGATTTTCGCAATCTCAATGAAGCCTATCCAAAAGATGAGTTCCAAGTGGCACATATGGAACTCCTTATTGATAGCACATCACTTTATGATATATTCTCGTTCATGGATGGTTACTCTAGTTATAACCAGATCAAGATGACGCTAGCAGATGAGGCTTCCACTGCATTTCGCACTCCAATGGGTGTCTTTTGCTATAAAGTTATATCATTTGGATTAAAGAATGCAGGAGCGACTTACCAAAGAGCTATGTATGTTATTTTTCATGACATGCTTCATAAACATATTGAATGCTATGTCGATGACTTGGTGGTAAGATCCAACAGCTACGATCAGCACCGTCTAGATCTATGCACCATCTTTGTACGGCTTGGGAAAAATAAGCTGCACATGAACCCACTTAAATGTGCATTTGGAGTTGGGTCAAGAAAGTTCTTGGGATTTATCGTCCGTCACCGAGGAATTGAGATAGACCCACACAAAGCAGAGGCCATCAGAAACATGCCTCCCCCAAGGAACATAGATGACCTAAGGAGCTTGCAAGGAAAGTTATCTTA
>JAYJMB010003624.1:0-13853 GCA_036873735.1 Pouteria campechiana
TGTGTTGGGTTAGATAGAATGGCTCAAGTTGAACAATGAATGCCTAAATCATTTTCTCAATGATTTATTATTAAAATTTTGGCTAGAATGATGATCAAAACAAGCTCTTGGGTTTGAAATAAGTCATAGCCTAAACCATATCTCAGTACACAAGTGCCTAAACACACATGGCTAAGTATTCAATTGAATGAGGAGTCTTAAGTGCAACTTAACAAATGCTTAAGCTAATTATACAGACTGAATATGAGTTTTCCATTTTCTACAAGTTATATTCAATCCATCATACCCTTATCACTAATCTCATACAACTAAACTCATTTTTTTATGAGAAAAACATAAAGCAAACTAACTCTAGAAAACTATTTTTAAAACAACTATTTTAAAATAAATTTCCTTTAAAGCAAGGATATAAAGGTCATAATAAAACAACATGGATTAAAACAAAAACAACATAATAACTCAACTAATAAACTAAAAATAATAGTTAATACAAGACATAGCACATAGCAGGTAAAAAAAGGAAGACAAGAAACATAAACAACCAATCACCCCCAAACTTAGAACGACATTGTCCTTAATGTGGACTGAACATGTAAGTTGCAAAAACTTCCCTGTAAGAGTTCATTCTGTCTCATTAGACTCTTCATCGTCAATGTCATCATCATCAGTTTCTTCCTCATCTGTATCTCCATTAGCGTCCTTGTCAGCAGTAGTTTCATCTTCAGTTTCCTCTTCCTCATGAGGTTCAACTACTTGGTCATGGTCAGCTTCATAGGTAGCCGCAAGTGGAAATATGGGAGGTGGGGGAAGCTAGACTGGAGTTGGGAGAACTGCAGCAAAAGTAACATGGCATTGCATTAAGTAGTCAGCAAGTTGCGCTTGTTGGGCAAAATACTAAGAAATTTACCCTTTGATTTTTCGCACTTTATCTCGCAAGTTGGATAATTCAGTGACATCAGTAGCTTGTAGTATAGCACCTTGATGAGATGAGCTTGCTCTTGTAGCACTTGTTCTAGGACCTAGAGTACCATGCCCACGAGGAGGGGCTTCTTCATCATTAGGGCCTCTATGGTTGAGAATCTTGTTGATCATTTCAGGTGTAATGGTAGGCTTGGGATGCAAAATCTCTTCAGACGAGCTAGATAACACTCCTGCTCATAGACACAGATCATAGATCAATGACAGATGACCAAAACAACCTTTTTAGATCGATAATTGGGCTATACTTAGGATAGAAGCTTCAATGATTTTCCCTACGTGAATGGACATCCCTTTTTGTATAGCTTAGTTCAATATGGCCCTATCCTTGGAAACTCCCAAGACATGATAGGTTGACATTAACTTTGCTAAAATAAAGTAATGCCAAATTTTTCATTGGAGGGTCAAGCTCTTGCTAGGGAAGCTATGCACTCCTGTTCTCCTGTTCTAGATATTGTCCATACTGTGCCTGACTTTGTAATGCTCTAGATTATCTCTTCAAAATCAACATTGTCCTCCATTCTTGAGAAATCATCATCTGAAATATCAGGCAGTTGATATTTGTGATTAATTATGGTTCGATTAAATAGAACCCACTTGCCTCTCACTAATGCTTTGTGTTCTTTGTGTTCTTGCACATTTGCATAGAACTCTCATACAACCAGGACAAGTGCTATTGTCGGTTGTTTAGTGAATTCTTCCCAAATTCACTCTCTTGTATGCATGTCTGGAATACAAGTGAAGTTTTGTGTCTTTCTTCAGCTTCTTTACTAACAAATGTAGGTTGGATGCCAGGTTTAGAATCAGTATTCTTCCTCTTTTTAGAAGGACCTATGACTATTGCTTTCTTGCCTTTGGGAGGCATAATGATAATGTTTCTCAATGTTTCCAAACTTTGCATCAAGTGCTTTTGCATTGCAATACACTATAGTCCCAATCAAAAGTGGTAACAAGCTACCTTGATCAACAACCACAAAGATAGTCAAACTTGATCAACAACCCCAAACACAAGTCAATTTGGATCCAACACCATGCAAGGACCCCCAAACACTAACCAATCTTGATGAAAAAAGTTTGACAATGAAACTTTAGCTACCTTAGGAAATTTCACAAACACTTCACGTGCTCAAGTAATATCTTCCAACCTTTTTCACAAGTTCTCTTTAACTTGAGGAAACCCCCATACACAAATGCCCATAGAATTCCAATGTGCACATACACATCACCAAAGAAAGCATGCAAACTCACTTAGAACAAAGCTTCATGTGCTCACATCTACCATTCGAGCATTCCAACAAGCACTTCACGTGCACCTGTCAACCCCTCCAATCCACACCAAAATGCCTTTGAAAAGTGGAGGATTTCTACTCCCAAATGTCCACAAAGGATATAGAAGGTAATAAAACTTTCAACAATATAAGAACTCATCGGATTTCATGGGGATCTTCATTCCCAACCTTGAAGGCATGGGATGAAAGCATTGGAGGAAGAGGACATGAGCATGGGTGAGACTCGAGCTAGGGGAGAGGAGATTAGCCAAGGGGAAATAAATTAGGTTTGGAGGTGGATTTTTGGTTGAGAAAGGGAGTGGAATGGGTTGGATGGGAAAGGGTTTTCTCATGTCTGCTTAGGTTGGAAATGGGAAGGGATGAAATGGTTTTGGGTTTTGAAATGGGGATGGGATGAAAGATTTGGTACTTAGAAATTCTAAAAAGTTGGATGTTCACACATGAGGGAAGGGTGGTGGGAATGCATGCCACGGTAGGTAAAATGCTTACCGCGGCAATACCTTGTTGGATGGCGTACACTTGCCAAACTTTTCTTGCCTGCCTGGACATGGAAATGTCTTGCCACAGCATGAATCATGCTGAATGGTGAAAATTTCTCCTTCTATTCAACCTTGCCATGGCAGGTGAATCCTTATCATGGCATGAAATCCTTGACTTTTAGTTGGCTTCGTTCTTTACTCCACCTAGCCATGGCATGGACATTGTCTATCGTAGCATGCACTCCCTGATTTCTTATGGCCATCATGCTTACCACGACATGGTCCCTTTGACTACTAAAATTGTATATATGTTACTAATTAATCGCCAGAGTGCCCAGGTGTAACACCTTTGGTGTTAATGGATGTTGAAAATGAGGAGAGTTTCTTGCATTTTAGCATAATGAGGAATTGAGGTGATACATGGTGATTTATAACGAAATTTGTTATGGAAAATTGATTTGAAGAAAGAGAATGGCTTCATTAATAATTTTGAGTGAAATTGACCCAAGTAGTGATTTTGAGTAAAGTCATGTATATGAATTGAATGACTAATGTAGCATGATTATTATGTATGATGTGATGTGTATGAGATATTGAATCAAAATTTTGAGATAATTTTGAAATTTTGAAATATTAAGTTGAAGGTTATGTGAAAAGAACTCAATAGGTGAATTTGAGTAAAAGCATGTATTTGAGCAATACAAAGTATCTAAACTAGTCACATTCTTATTGTAATGTGTGTGAAGTGTTAGGATTATGTGCATGATTTTGATAACAACAAAACTTGTTTTAGACTTGATACATACAAATGATGTTGATAATTTAGAAAGCTTGAAATATAGTTAAGTATGCTTGAAGAGTATGTATTTTAATTGTGTAATCTCTATGCAAGCATATTTGCAAGTTATCAGAAAATGAAGAAAATCACCATGAACCATATTGCAATTAACTTGGCTTATCATATTGTGCTACATTGGATCATATTTATAATTTTTAAGATAAAATTATGTGCCTTAGAAAAATATCATTTCTATATTCCAAAGAATGTAAGCTTGACAGAGTTTTTCTAAATACAAAAATATGATTCAAATTTTATATCCATGTTTCTAAACTTATGCAAATTATATGAGGACAAATGTATTTTAATTTGTAATAAAAAATGTTAAAGTCTTAGAAAGTGACAAAATGCAAAAACACAAGTGGAGGACACCTGCCACTTAGAGCAGCTGCCTGGAACGCTAGCTACTTGGAGCAACCACTTGGCATACTGCCTGCCAGGAGGCAACAAGGTACACTTGGAAGAAAAGCTAGAGAATTGACCATAGTCGCATGGCCCAGCTACTCGGCATACCGCCTGGCTCACAACCACTTGGCCTAGGTGCCTGCCATACCACCTGTCAACCCCCAATGGTCAAAAATTCAAACATTGCTCTATCAAATCATCTCTAACAACCATGATTTTGAAAGATCTATTTCAGAGGGAATGGAGGGACATTTCCAACAAGTTGAAGCATTCATTTTGAAGATCCATTTCAGCTTTAATCTTTTCATTTTCAAGCAACCCAAGGCTAAGAGCTAAAACCCTTTTCATACTTACATAAGAGCTTTCAAACTTCATAAAATTCATCCAAGGCCTTCTTCTACAACACAAAGGGGAGATTCTTAGCACCGAATAGAGCTACTTAAATCACTTCTTCCCAGCGCTCAATAAGAAGCACGTTCAAAGATAATTCTCTCTATCTTTCATTTATGTATATCTTGAGTTGTTAGAAACCCACCAAGAAGAGCGATTCGATTGTTAGAGAGATTGTTCTCATAATCAATTGTTAAGTTTATGCCCCCTTGAGCTGGAATCAAGAAGAGCAAGCTAATTGTTAGAGAGATTGTTCCCATAATTAATTATTAAGTTTATGCCCCCTAGAGTTAGAATCTAGAAGATTGTGATGAGCAATTATATAATTCCATTATAGAGAGATAGTGGAACCCAAGGCAAAAAGCGAAATGTTCTTGGAAGAATGGAGTAGCGAAGGTTTTCCGAACTACTATAAAAATATTGTGTACTATTCATGTGTGATTGATTTACTTTCTTGCATTTAACTGCTTTATTACTTATTTCATTATAACTTGCACATAAGCCTAAAAATGAGGGAAAGTAATCCAACAGGGGTTAAGTAAGAATTTTTTTATAAACCCAATTCACCCCTCCCCTCTTGGGTTAAACCAAGCTTATGGGACCCAACAAGTGGTATCAGAGCAGGCTACAAGCCTATTTGTAGAGATCTAAAATGGCAAACATATCATCATCCTCTACTCATGTATTTGTTGGGGTGCAATCTTTTATCTTGCCACCACTATTCATGGAATAAACTTTGCATATTGGAAATTAAGAATGAAATAATTCATTATGGCTAGTGACATGGATTCTTGGAAAGCCATAGAAGTAGAAAAACTGAGATTGAAGCTTGAAGCAAAGAAAATAATGCTAAAGCAATGAGTTTGTTATTTTGTGCCTTATTTTCAAGTGAGTTCGATAGAGTTTCATCATGCACTACTGCAAAAGATATCTAGAACAAACTGGTGTCGATCCATGAAGGCTCTTCTCAAGTTAAGGGGACTAGGAGCAACATACTTATAGGAGAATTAGAAAATTTCATGATGAAAGAAGGACAAAGTATTTTAGAAATGTATGCACATTTTTCAAAAATCACTAATGCTCTCAAATGATTAGAGAGAGAAATTTCTAATTCTGAATGGGTTATGAACATCTTGAGAGCATTGCCCGAGTCCTGGAATCAAAAGATCACAATAATTGAGGAAGTAAAGGACTTAAATGTGCTCAAAGTCAATGACCTTATCAGCTCCCCGATGTCTCATTAGTTGATCAAAAATAAAAGAGAAGAACCTATCAAGTAAAAGAGAATGATGGCTTTAAAAACAATAAAGGGAAGCAACAACGAGTCAATTCACAAACTGAAGATGAAGTTGCCATGCTTGCCTAGAATTTTAGGAAATTTATAAGAAGTAATAGAGCCAATATTTCAAGAAAATAATTTAGACAAGAAGACAAGAAAAGAAGAAAAAGAAGAACAAACTTGCCTCAATGTTACAAGTGTGGTGGATTTGGACACATATTTGCCATATGCCCAAATGAAGAAAAAGTTGACTTAAACGAAAAAGAAGATAGAAAAGAAAAATAAACAAGAAAACCATCCAAGAACTAAGCAAGGGGAATGTATATAAATGATGAGAATTCCTCAAGCACAAGCTCAAGTGGAGGAGATGGCAAGGAAATGGAAAATCTAGCAATAATTTGTTACATGGCTCATATAGAAAATGACTCCACAAGCTATACTTCCACCAAAGAACAATGTACAAACAAATTGGAAACTAAGATAAATTCTTACTATTATTATTCCTCTGATTCTTCAAGCTCCACCAATAATTCTAGCAAATACAATAAGTTTGATGAATTACAGCAATCATACAATTCTCTCTTCAATGTATTTGAAACTCTTAGACAAAAATTCATCTAAAAGAAGAGATACTTTGACGCTACTATCAAAGTAAATGTTATTTTAGCAGAGAAAAATCTATCTCTACAAAAAGAAGTTTATTACTTGAAAAAGGAGACAGAAACATTAAATAGTATGTTGAAAAACTTCTCCAATCCAGGAGAATCAATGACTAAGTTCTTATGTATGACTAGAAGAAGGAGCACAAGAGGACTTAGGTGTAAAGAATTGAGTAATGAGGAATCACAAAAAATCATAAAATTCTGTGAATGGACCAAGGGTATGAACTTTATTGAAGAAAGAAGGAATTGTCATGACATTAGAAGGTTCATAAAACATTCTTGGGTGAGAGAACCAATGGCATACCAAGCACAAAAATAAACTCCCAGTAAGTATTACTTTTGCAATAAAGAAGGACATGAATTGCATAATTGTCATGCTGCAAAGTTGCAAAGAAGAGGTGCTAAACTAGAATGGAAACCTAAGAAAAATGCACATTTATCACTAAAATAGATGCACCCATTTCTTGGGTACCAAAGAGGTAATAGAATTTTCTCTGTTTATGATTGCAACTAAGTCTTATAGCCACAATGAGAAACACTTGGATCATGGATAGCGGATGCTCAAGACTCGAAACTGATAAATGGGGGGACAGTTGCATTTAGCAACAATGGTAATGGATTCATCAAGGGTATAGGTAAAATCCTTCGTTTATGTGATGCATACATAGAGGATATATTATATGTTGATGGTCTCAAACATAACCTACTTAGCATTAGCCAATTATGTGATAAAGGTCATAAAGTTGTATTTGAATCATCACATGTAATGTATTAGATGTTGATAATAGCTTATTGTTTAGTGGAAAAAGACATGGAAATGTATATCTAGTCCATCTAGATGAAATTATAGGAAAATTCATAATTATTGTGAATGATGACCTATGGTTGTGGCATAAAAGAATGGGATATATTAATATGTCAAATATCAAATCTCTATGGAAGAAAATTTTAGTAAATGGTCTACTTAAGCTGAGGTATGACAAAAATTAAATGAATTTAGTAAATGGTCTACATGGAAAATGCTTCATCTTTGCTTGGGAATTAGTTCCAAGACCCAAGCATGTGGAAGTAATTGGAACCAAATGAGTTTTTAGAAACAAATTAGATGAAAGTGGACTTGTTGCTAGAAACAAAGTAAGATTAGTTGCTGAGGGGTATTCCCAAGAAGAGGGAATTGATTTGAGGAATATTATGCCCCTATAGCATATTTTCCACTTCTTCTTTCAGTCCACATCTACTTATTATCTGATCAGTGCAATGCTTATAGAGAATTGGATCTTCTCAATAGTAATGCTTCACATCAAAATAAAAATTCTTCTTTTGATAAGGAGATAGACCAGGTGGCATGATGTTTCTAGCCAGAAAGTTTACAAAGTCTACATACCAAGGAGTGGACAATATTGAAGTGGTAGCAAATAACTATTCATTGGCGAATTGATCATCAATAGGAGGTTTTTGCATTTCTTTGTTTTCTTCTAGTTCCAAGGTGATCTACAAAAAGATTTTCTATCCCTTTCTTGTCTCTGATCTCCAAATCAAATTCTTGGAGTAGAAGCACCCACCGAATGAGTCTTGGCTTTGCATCCTTCTTGGCCATAAGGTATTTGATTGCAGAATAATCTGTGAATATAATTACCTTATTGCCAATAAGATATGATCTGAACTTATCAAATGCAAAGATAATTGCAAGCAACTATTTCTCTAATGTGGGATAGTTGAGCTGAGCATCATTGAGAGTCCTGCTAGCATAATAAATGGTATAGAAAACCTTATTCCTTCGCTGTCCTAGGACTGCTCCTATAGCATAATCAATTGCATCGCATATCAGATTGAATGGTTTATCCCACTCTGGTGTAACCATAATAGGTGTTGAAACCAACTTTTTCTTTAGGACATTGAATGTCTCCATGCATTCCTCATTGAAATTAAAAATTGTACCTTGCACTAGCAAATTGGACAATGGCTTAGAAATTTTAGAGAAGTCTTTGATAAACCTTCTATAGAACCCAACATGTCCAAGCAAACTTGAATTCCCGTAACTAAAGTAGGCGGTGGTAATTTTTCTATTGACTCCACCTTGGCCCTGTCAACTTCAATTCCCATACATGAAATCTGATGTCCTAGAACAATGCCTTCCTTCACCATGAAATGACATTTTTCCTAGTTCAGCACCAAGTTGGTTTCTTCAGATCTCCTTAAAACCAATTCCAAGTTCTAAAGGTAGTGATTAAAAGATTTGTTGAACACAAAAAAATCATCCATGAAGGCTTCAATGATTTTCTCCACCATGTCAGAAAAAGGAGCCATTATGCATCTTTGGAAAGAAGCTGGAGCATTGCAAAGACCAAAAGGTATTATTTTGAAAGCAAATGTGTCATATGGACAAGTGAATGTATTCTTCTCTTAGTCTTCTAGAGCAATGGATATTTGATTATATCCTAAATAACCATCTAAGAAGCAATAATAATCAAAACCAGCTAGCCTATCTAGTATTTGATCAATAAACGATAATGGGAAGTGATCCTTTCTTGTGGCTGTATTCAACTTCCTATAGTCAATACATATTCTCCATCCTATGATAGTTCTTAAAGGAATTAATTCATTATTGTTATTTCTCACGACAGTTATTCCACCTTTCTTCGGGACTACTTGCACAAGGTTGACCCATGAACTATTGAAGATAGGATAGATAACACCTGCATCGAGCCATTTAAGTACTTTGTGAACCACCTCCTTCATGGTTGGATTTAGTCTTCTTTGGGCTTCAACTGATGGCCTATAATTATCCTCCATCAATATCCAATGCATGCATAAGGCTAGATTGATTTCCTTCAAATTAGAAATAGACCACCCGATAGTTGATTTGTATCTTCTAAGGATTCACAGTAGCTTATCTTCTTCACTTCCAGAGAGGCTGGAAGATATGATTACTAGTAATGAGGAGGATTCTCTAAGAAATGCATAGCGTAGATGATCTGGCAATTGCTTGAGTTTAAGAGATGAAGGCTTCTCAATTGAAGGAGCAGATGGGGAAAACCTTATCCTAAAGCTTTGAAATTTTTTTTGTTATTTGGACAAAACGAGTCCAACTATTGTACAATTTCTACAATGTCTTCTTCATCACGAGCAGGAAGAGAAGGATGAATTAAGCTGGCTTCCGATGGATCTCCTAAATTTACCAAGTGCTGAGATACTAAGTATCCAATGAGTCTATTCGGAAGTAGTTATCACTTGTTATCGGATATTTGATTGCATTAAAAACCTTGAATATCACTTCATCATCTTGCACCCAAAGCTTTAATTCACCTTTCCAAACATCAATCAAAGCTCTCCCCATAGCCAAGAATGGTCTCCCCAAAATGATAAGGATATCTTTATCTTCTTCCATGTATAGCACCACAAAATCTGCCAAAAAGATAAACTTGTCTATCTTGACAAGTACATCTTCAACTATGCCTCTTGGGTGCTTGATAGATCTGTCCACCAACTAAAGAGAGATAGTTGTAGGTCTTGCTTTCTGATTTTCTATAAATTGACAAGGGCATAAGATTAATGCTGGTTCCTAGATCACATAATGCCTTCTCAAATATAGAATTCCCAATGACACAAAGAATATTGAAGCTTCCTGGATCTTTAAGTTTTGGAGTTAGCTTTCTTTGCATGATTACACTGCATTCCTTGGTGAGAGTGACCATCTCATATTCTTCTAGCTTCCTCTTATTTGACAAGATATCTTTCATGAACTTCACATAACTTGGCATCTGTGCAAGTGCATCAGCAAATGGTATATTGATGTGAAGCTTTTTGAAGACTTCCAAGAACTTAGCAAACTACTTATCTAGTTTACTTTTCTTTATTTACTGAGGGAAAGGTATGGAGGAAGATGGTTGCTATGGAGGCAGTGCTTGTGGCTTAGGAATGACTTCCACTTGCTCTTAACCTTCTGACTTGCCTTTCTCATTGTTGATTGAAGGTTCCAATTTTTCCCACTTCACAATGTAATTGCTTGGCATTGCTCTCGTGGATTAGCTTTAGTGTTAGTGGGCAAATTTCCTTGCTGACGATTGCTGAGTAGATTGGTTATCCGAGCCACTTGAGTTTCAAGATTCCAAATTTGTGTGGATTGATTCTGAATCCAAGTGGTCTGGTTTTGCAAATTGGCTCTTGTATCTTCCTTGGATTTGTTTATATTATTGGCCAACTGAGCTATCACAATCTCCCAATTTGCCTTTTTTTCTTGCTTTTGCTGCTATGCCTGTCCCATATTCTATTGATTTCTCTATGCAAAGCTTGGATGATTTCTCCACCCTAGGTTACATGTATGGGAATATGGGTTATTTTGTTGCTTATTGAAATTGCCAACAAAATGTGTTTGTTCTAGTTTAGGCTATACAAAAGGATGGCCTATTTGACTTTATTCACTGGGATGATTGCCTTGAAATAAATCACAGCATGTGGACAATTCTGTAGCAAGTCCTTGTATCTCTCCCAAGAGAATTTCACCATCATGCTAATTGAAATTGTTCATCTCCATCTGCATTCTTGTTATCTTTGCTGGGGGGGAAATTTTGGCCCGAAATTTTTGAGCCAAATCATCCCAACTGGTGATAGAATTTATAGGTAAAGAATTCAGCCAAGTTTTTGCTTTATCCTTCAATGAAAAAGGAAACATTAAAAGTCAAATAGCATCATTAGATACTCCATTTTATTTGATAGTGTCATAGATTTCCAAAAAATTGGCAATATGAGCATTCGAATCTTCAGTAGGCAACCCATTAAATTAAACTTCTTGAAGCATTTGTAAAGTCACTGACTTTATCTTAAAATTATTGACAGCATTGGTTGGCCTTCTAATTACTAGTTGAATGTCGATTATTGATGGTAATTGATAACCTCATATTGGCATTTAAGGAAGATTTAGAGGATTCTAGTTCACTTCTCCCGAATCAATCATAGTGTTATGCAGTTGGCTGATAGTCTCTCTTTTCTCTCTTCTAATTCTTTGAAGAGTGCGTTCTATCTCAAAATCAAAAGAGAGCTGATTAGTGCTTTCAAATATTTGCATATACTTATGGAGAACCCTAAAAGAAAATAAGAATTCCAATGAGTAACCAAATAAGGGAAAATTTTTCAACAAAACTAAAGTTATTTATTTTGATATTGGCATAACATTGGTCCCCGGCAATGATACTAAAAACTTATTGTGGAATTTTACTTAATGCAAGTTCATGTGTCGTGAATAAGTAATAAAGAGTGAGTGAGATATCATTCCCACAAAGACTAAGTTCACCAAGTACCAAATTAGTCTAACTCTTAATTTTGCTTGAAGAATTGAAGTGTGATAAGTGAATGTAAAGACATAATTAGAATAGATCTAAATTAATGACCCTGGTAGTGATTGGATTCTAGAAACAAAAACAGAGACATTGATTTAAAATATCTAGGGGTGTTCGATTTCAATGGAAAAATCATAATTAGTTTCATTAATTTTAACAATCAATGTTTCTTCTTATGTTAACAACGAGTTTCTCTTGATTAATTGCTATTCTTTCTCAAATCATAGCAAACTATCTCAACTGGCTAATTTCCTATATCTCTTTGAAAATCCCAACTAATTAAGATGCATTAAGATCAAGAATTATGCTTCATGGATATCTCTATCATCATGATGATTTTATGGTGCTTAATTATGGTCTTATTCAATTATCGCTGCTCAGACTTAAATCGAATCACAAATCATGTTAACAGGGCTAGCATTCTTTCACAAGCATTAAAGTTGGATTAAACACTCAACATAGATAATGAAAAACCAAAGAAATGCATTAAACATAATGAAACCAAATACTCATTATCCAGCTATACTGTTCCCCTAGATTAAAGTGCTTAGCTCATAATGGAATAAAGGAAAACACTACACAATGTTTTAAACATGATTAACAAAGGAAAATAATTGAAAGAGCACAAAGAAAGATGAAGAAATAGGCTTTTCCATGTCGTGTTCTTTGCCCTCTATTCTCTTGTCAGCTCTCCTTCATTTTACAATAAGATTCTACCTTTAATCATGTGTATTTACCTCTCAAACTTGTTTCTCCACCTCCAAACCTTGCTAAAGAGCCCAAAATAATGTGCCCTCACTTCATTTTTATACCCCTCCATTAGGGTTGAGCATTTGCATAGGTCAAGTGAGATCCAAAAATTTAGGATTTCTATCTCCAGCACCTTGTCGTGGCATGGAAAGGCCTTGCAATGCCAGGGACTCTCTACCACATGAAAATTTCAAGCTTCAAGTTTCATGCTATGGTAGGGGAAATGCCTTGCTGGAGTAGATGAATTCCTTGCCGCAGTAGATGACTTCCTTGCCATGGCAGAAGAATGCCTTACCGCATGATGTTCTGACTCAAACAATTTTGATGCAATTTGTTCTTTGCCACGGTAGGGGAAAGCCTAGCCATGGCATGATGTTGCTGTCCATGTTTTAGTATTTTCTGTATTCCTTCACTTCATTCCATTTCTTCTTTCCTTGTTATTGATTCTCCAAGTTTCTATCATATTTCCTACCTCCATGTCCCTGCAAGTAAACAGAAATAAAAACACTTTAAATCAACTAAACACAAGTCAAAAACAACCCAAAAGTTAGTTTAAAAATGTCATTGTGTAAGTGAATAGAATTCACTTATCAGAACCTGGAATGAAGAGTGAAGAACTCTTCAATGCTTTGTCTACTAGGATAGTGTATGAACCAACATTGAGATATATGAAGACAATTGATATGACTATAGAAGCGAGAATGCTAATGAAAGTGTTGGAGTGTATGATTTTTCCTAAGCTTGGTCGCATAGATCAAGTTACAACTATAGAGGCAAGAGCGCTTTACATGATCTACAACAATAAAAAAGTAAGCCTACCTGAGATAATCAAAACTACAAATATAATGTGTATAGTGACTACCTCTAATTAGGCCTCAATGTACATAGATTTAAGCTCAATACAAATGATAAAACCATAAACCTCATAGTTCTTTCGTTCTCCTCTGAAATGGTATAGATGTAGCTTAGAATTCCTTTTGTTCGTTGAAGCCTGTTGGATCGACTACACTTTCTAGAATCTTGAGTTCCTAAGTTTAAATCTTGTTAAATGCACTTAAGAGTCTTCTACTTCATCATTGAAACTCTTATTTACAAGTTCCAAAATCATTCTAGCCATTGCAACCATTTTTGGTGGGTTTTAGATGGTTTAAGTTTGCGTTTGTAACATTCAATGCAAACTACCCTATATTTCAGAGCCTCTGAAGGTTAGGTTCTCATCAATCATCATTGGCATGCATAACTTTAGAAACTCTATAGTAAATCGTCCTCCTCTTAAGTTCCTCTAAAGGTCTGACAATCCTAACCACCACCAACGGATACATTTCTAGAACATCTGGAGTCTTGCAGATCCTCTGAAGTTCCCTTTGAGCGTTCTTGATGAGAATGCAAAATGTCATATTTTATTCTCCTAATACTTCATCTTTTGCACCTATTTGATTCCTAAATA
>JAYJMB010003625.1:0-20535 GCA_036873735.1 Pouteria campechiana
TATTTAGGAATCAAATAGGTGCAAAAGATGAAGTATTAGGAGAATAAAATATGACATTTTGCATTCTCATCATCAAGCATTTAGAGTTTTCAATAAGAAGACTCAAGTTGTACAAGAGTCTGTTCATATTACTTTTGATAAATCTAGATTAACCCCGAGGCAGGAGACTGATAGTGATAGATAAAAAATGATGACGAAACTGCATCTAGAAAACCAAGGGGAAAAAGGAACCTCAAAGCATAATGGTAGCCAAAACTCAGAAATTGAAGAGGAGGTAAGTGAAGGTAATGTTCCCTTCCAACACCCCACTGATTTGAAAGTGATGCATGTCCATCCTAGAGATCAAGTCATAGGTGATATCTATGATGGGATTAGAATAAGAAAATCTATGCAAAACATTTGTGGGCACTTTGCCTTTATTTCTAACATAGAGCCCACATGCATTGATCAAGCTCTTGATGATGAAAATTGGATAATTACAATGCGAGAAGAGCTAAACCAGTTTGAATGAAATAAAGTTTGGGAATTAAGTCGAAGACCCAACCATTTTGATGTAATTGGAACCAAATATGTCTTTGGGAACAAATTGGATGAAAGTGGACTCATTGTCATAAACAAAGCAAGGTTAGTTGCTAAGGGATATTCCCAAGAAGACGAAATTGATTTTGAAGAATCTTACACCCCTATCACAAGATTAGAAGCTATAAGGATGTTACTTGCATTTTCATCCTATAAGAACTTTAAGTTATTACAAATGGATGTGGAGAGTATATTCCTTAATGGGTATCTAAATGAAATATTGTATGTTAAGCAACCTCCTAGTTTTCAGTTTAATGATCAACCAAACCGTATATATAAACTTACCAAAGCATTGTATGGACTGAGGCAATCCCCAAGAGCTTGGTCTGAAAGACTAAGTTTCTTGATAATCATAAGTGCAAAAGAGAAAAAGTAGATACTATGTTGTTCATCAAGAATGTTGGCATGGATATCTTAATAATGCAAGTCTATGTAGATGAAATTATTTTTTGTGTTACTAATGAAAGTCTTTACTAAGAATTCTCTAGAATCATGCAGGCTAAATTTGAAATGAGCATGATGGGTGAATTGAATTACTTCCTTGGATTATAAATCAAGAAAAATGATGATGGTATCTACATTTGTCAATCCAAGCACACAAGAGGCATGCTTAGAAAGTTTAAAATGGAAGATGTCAAAGCTGCAAACACCCCCATGATCACTTCAACAAGGCTGGACAAATATGGGAAGAATAAACCTATAGATCAAAAACTCTATCATAACATGATTGGTTCCCTATTATATTTGATTGCATCTAAGCTAGATATCTTGTTTAGTCTATATTTATGTGCTAGATTTCACTCAAGCCCAAAAGAATCATTCCTTATTGTAGTAAAATAAATAAGTATCTAGCTAATATTCCAAGTCTATAGCTTTGTTATCCAAAAGGAACTAGTTTTGAATTAATCAGATATTCAGATGCTAACTTTAGAGGATACAAGGTTGATTGGAAGAGCACTAGAGGAACCTATCAATTTCTTGGATGTTAGTCTAATGGTTCTTTGGGAAGCAAACTAGTTTAACCCTCTCCACTACAGAAGCTGAGTATATTATACCAGGAAGTTTTTGTGCACAGTTGTTTTAGATGAAACAACAACTTCTGGATTATAGACTGAATTATAAGGATATTCCTATCAGGTGTGATAATATTAGTATAATATGTTTGACTAAACATCATGTGTTGCATTCTTGTACAAAGCATATTAAAATTAGGCATCATTTCATTAGAGATTATATAGAAAAGTATGATATTTGTCTAGAATATGTGCCTACAAATGCCCAATATAAGAAGAGAATTAAGAATGATAGACATAAATGCATAAAAAAGGACATTCATAAACCAATGTCTATGATTATGCTTTGCAGTCCCAAGGCATAAGTTAAGCCTATTTGGGAAACTTCAAAATTTAATATCTCAAATAAGTATTCCATGCCTAGTCAGATTTTCTGTAATCATTATTATGGCTTAACATCTATGCCTAGTCATATATTTAAAATCCTCATCCCCTAATATCCTTTTTGATCATGACAAAAAGGAGGAGAGAGAGTGTACTAAGATAGTAAGGGGGAGAGAACATAAATGGTGAGAGAAAGACAATTGGAGAGAAGATTGCCTTAAGGCAAAGATATTGCATTAACATTATCATAAACTATCTTAAATCATGATTGTCGTCATAAAAAATGGGGAGATTCTTAGCTCTACCCATTTAGTTTTGATGATAACAAAACTTAATTAATGAAACTAATGAAAGTTTGTTGAGATGACAAAGTGTAAAAACAATTTCAAAAGAAGAGGAAGCTAATAAACTTCTTAAAGTAATCCAAAAGAAGAAACATTTCAGACTTCAAAGGATAAAATAACCTTTAGATTATAAAATGCCAAAGTTTCAGGGGGAGCTTTCCAAGTTTTAGAACTTTCGAATTCGCATTCCTAAAGATTCAGAGGAGAAGAACATACAAAGGCCATCAATTGATTTGAAAGCAACTTTATAGAGTATTTTCAGATGAAGAACTCAATGTTTCAAAGCTTATCAGAAGCAAGCAAAGCAAGTTAAGAGTGTGCAAAGTGCTTCGATGTTCAAAAGAAGAAGGAATTTAGACCTACTTGATATGTTCTTTAGAAAAAATAAAGCTTCATAGGTGTAAAATTAGCTATTTGGGAATGACAACACTAAAAAGAGCTTCAGAGGGGATGAAATTCTACTTTCGATGTGTTGATACAAGTTTACAACACATTTCAAAGGTGCTAAAGTATGTACGCATGACACTGAGGAATTCACATTATTTCAAATGATCTAAAGTTACACTTCAGATATGCTTAAGCAAGAAAGCGCGATGTCAAATGATCTGAAGTTATTGTTTCAAATGTTTAGAAGTTTACTTTAAAGTGTTGAAGTATGTAACTGCAAATTTAAGAAATTTACATCACTTCATATGATCTGAAGTTTTAATTTAGACATTCTCAAAGGGTCTGAAGTGACAAAGACTTCAAGCTTCCGCGACGTTTTAGAAAATCTAAAGGAGCACAACCAATACCACAGTCTCTGAAGCGATAATAACTTCAAGCCTCCATGACATTTCGAAAAATTTGAAGGAGTGTAGCCGATATTGCAGTCATCTGCGATACTGCCTGCCAATTGACAAAGACATTGCTCTAGGAATTTTGGTAAGGGATCCAACCATAGTTGGTTAATCATACAATCTGCCACATCACCTGTAGCGCAGCCGATATCACAGCTGCCTTTCATGCCTACTAACAATTCAAACGGTCAAAAATTTAAACTTTCCCTCACATTAAACGAGGGCCACCAACTTGCAATGGCTAGATTTCAAATCCAACTATAAAGGGAGTTATTTTGGGATGTTAAAATAACTATTACAAGCATATATGAGCTTTCATCTTCATTTACTCAAAGCAACTTAAAGCCTTCAAGCCCTCAATCTTCAATCATTCATTAAACACTTTCAACCACTTTCTTGGAAGAAAATTAGAGTGCATTCAAAGTTGTTTAAGTCTTCCCTTTGTGCTTTCAGTGAAACACTTTATATATGTGTGCTTGTATTTATTTTCTTATTTTTGTGATTGTCTTGAGTTGGTATTGGAGACCAAACTCAAGAAGAGCAGTTCTTATTGTTTGAGTGTGTCTTGAAACCATGTTGCTAACTTGTATTCATGCCCGTAGAGCTGGAATCTAGAAGAGTGCAAAGGCACTAGTTTACGTCCCCTTAAGGTAGAATCAAAAAGAGTTCAGGTGCACTAAGTTGTATTCTATTATAATAATAGTAAAACCTAAGTCACTAAAGGAGAGTACTTGGAAGAGTGGAGTAGAGCAGTTAACTCAAACCACTATAAAAGTCTTTGTCTAATTATATGAGTGTTTGCATTATCTTTATTGAGCTGCAAAGAGGGACTTAATCCTAAAAGAGGGTTTAAGCAAAAAATTTTGTTAACCCAATTCATCCCTCCCCTCTTAGGTTGTGCCTAGCCTACGGGACCCCACAATTTGGACCCATAGCAATCATGTGTCTAATGCCTCCACACTTGAAGCATTTGTGCATATTCCTCTTTCTTTCTCTTCTTTTTTTCTCATCAATTTTGAGATGTCTTCTAGAATTGCTAGCTCAGTTGCTTCTCACAAATTTTCTGAACTTTCTTGCTAGCATCGCCATGTGGTCTTCAATTTGTGAGTTTAACTCACTACTACTTTCTTTTGTAACCTTGAGAGCCATCATTTTCTTTTGTTTGACTAGCTCTTCCCTCTTGCTTTTGATTAGCTTATGGGACATAAGCGAGCTTATTAAATCTTTGACTTTCAGTGTGTTAAGGTTCTTTACTTCTTCAATGGTAGTGATCTTTTGATTCCATGATTCTGAGAGTGCTCTCAAAATCTTCTTAACCTATTTAGAATTTGAAATTTCTCTCTCTAGACCTTTAAGAGGTTTAGTGATTTTAGAAAAGCAAGCATACATCTTAGAAATGCTCTCTCCTTCTCTCATCCAAAGTTTTCCAACTCTCCTATGAGGATGTTCCTCCTAGTTCCCTTAATTTGGGACGAACCTTCATTAATAGATACTAACTTATCCCAAATGTCCTGGGCAATGGTACATGATGAGACTCTATCAAACTCAGTTGCCGACAAGGCACAAAATAGAGAATTCATTGCCTTTGCATTATTTTGAATGTTAATGGTATCCTCTTTTGTCCAAGCACCAATACCCCTAGTTAGGAGGGTCACTCTCACTTCTATGGGCTTCCAAGAGTCCATATTAGCGGCTATAATGAACTATTTCATTCTAAGTTTCCAATAGGCGAAGTTAACGCCATCAAATAGGGGCATTTGTGTGGAGGATTGCCCCTCGGCAAATCATAGGAAGATGTCAATGGGTTTACCATGAAGATCTCTACAAATATTTTTTATAAACTGCTCAGATACCACTTGTTGGTTCCTTTAGTAAGGCACAACCCAAGAGGGAATAGGTGAATTGGGTTTATAAAAATTCTAATGAAACCCCTTTGAAGAATAAAACCCTCTTATTAGTTCAATCAAGACAATCGTGCAAATAAGAAAGGCAATCACATAGTAAATAGAGATTTTTATAGTGCTTTGAGATAAATTGTCTACTTTACTCTTCCAAGCACTCTCCCTATTAGTGAAAAATAAATCAATGCACAAAGCACTCTTCTTAATTCCAACTCAGTGGGGCATTTAACAATTAGCGCCCTTGAACTCTTCTTGATTATAACTTTAGGAGGCATGAATGCACTCTAGTAAATTGATTGTGAATCACCCTCCAACAATCAATGTTGCTCTTTTGATTTTGGTCTCCAATACCAACTCAAGGCACAAACCAAAAGTAAATAGGAGAAGAAAATGTTATACTTTAAAGAATGTTTCAAATAAAGCTCAAAGGAAGACTTAAGAAGGTTTAAAAAATTTGCTTTGAATACACAGAGAGTGCTTCCCAAGTTGTAGTTGGTAGCCTTAAATGAGGAATATGAAGATTGTGTACTTGAAGGCTTGAATGATTTTATTACTTGTGAAGAAATGAAGATTAGAGCTCTCTTGATGCTTGCAATCCCTTATAACATCCCAAATTGGCTCCTTTTATAAGTGCATTTAAAATTCAGTCATTGGAGGGTAGTTTGAGTGCATTAGATGTGAGGGAATGTTCAAATATTTTGACCATTAGAGTCAGTAGGCAATATGGCAAGTAGTTGGTATAATTGGATCTCACTGAAGCGAAATAGGAGGTGCCTTGGCAAACTGATTATGGACATATCCATGGAAAAACTCCCGAAGACATGCCCCAGACAATTCGCAGGTGATATGGCAAACGACTAAGCTAATCAGCTACGGATTAGGGAATTTTCATAAGCAGGATGAATTTGTCAAAAAATGCTTCATCTTGGGTGCTAGTTTGTAAGATGGGGAGGCAACAAATTCTAGTCGTAGGTTGGCAAGCGATATCCTTAAGCAGTTGGGATTAGGGGTGTGCATGGCTCGGGTCCCACTCGAACCTACCAGAATTTGGGCAGGGTTGGGCTATTAAAAAAATTTTAAATTCAAACTGGGTAGAGCCCAACCCAAACCCGACTAAATGGTGGCTTTGGGTACTCAAACTAAACTCTAACCCAATCACTGTTAAAATAAAGTTACAATATGAGATAATATTCTGAGAATAACTTTGTTCTTGTGTTGATTCTTAGATTAGAGATTTCAGTTCTTTTATGGATGAAACGTCTTTGTCCCACATTTTTCATTTACAAAACATGCCATAAGTTACAATTACAACTTGTTGGTGTAATCATGCATCCTTTGATGTTCAGCATCCAATAGATTTAGTTTATAATCTTTTGTACACTACTTTAACAGATAGCAAATCTGCTGTGGGCTGAGTTCAATGTGACAAGCATGATGGCATCAGATTGAAGCATCAGAAGGTGATATTTTTATCTACCCTTTTATGTTTGGGTGGGTATTAAAAATCTAAACCCAAAGCAAACTCAAAGGGTTAGTGTAAGGTTTGGGCAAAGGTTTTAAAAGTATGGTAAGGGTTAGTGTTGGACACATAGTGTTAGGGTTGGGCAACCTTTAACCCGAACCATACCAAGCCCATGCACACCCCTAGCTGGGATGTCGACTACGAATGTCTTGGGAGAACACCCCACCAAAAATGTTGCAGGCAAACTAGCTGTAGGGCAGGAGGTAAGTGCAGGCAGCTAAGCATTTTGGATATGGCCTAGTAACCAGGTTTTTTGCATTTGATGCATTGCAAGCCTCACCATTTATATGACTATGTAGTTTTGTAATCATCAATACAAAGCTAATCACAATTCATAAAAAAGAAGGATCATTTACATTTTTATCATCAAAACTAAATTATTATTATGCATTCATCATCCAAAGCAAGTTGTTTATGGGATAGGCTTAACACACACACATAGGCATTATTCCTTAGAACTGGTTCCACACAGACTAATTGTAAAATGAGCTCGCCAAGTTTATCCAGTTTAATCCAATCCATTCATTATACTTTATAAGACATATTTAATTAGAAATAATGTTCCCATTATCAATTATGTTAATGATATTATCGTTGATAAAATCATTCTCCCCACTGAACGGTAAACCCCCCCCCCCCTAAAAAATGATACTTAAAAAAAATCCCTTGAATATCAATAAAAGAATCAATATTATTGCTATTATCATGAATTTATCAATAATATCTCATAATCTTCCGATATTATTGACTCTATTACTAGTAAGTAAACCGATAATATCGATTTGTATGAAAGGGGAAGATATGCCAGATTAATTGTGATTATATTATATTGATTTGATTAAGTTTAGTTTGAGCATCTTATATATGTTATTTCTATTATGGCTTAGATCATATGATCAGTAAAAGCACCCTTGTGCAGTGTATCATAAGTATACGGATCCACAAGATGTAAATTAGTCATAATGGACTAGTGACATGCATATTTATTTGCTTTTGAATATCAGAGTGCGTAGTGGAAGCATGGCATAAATGATATTTTTGGCTTATAGATTGATACCTAAAGTTTCAAGGATGAAACTTTTTGTATGGAGAGTGGTTTGTATTACCTTGTGGTGTTAAATTGTAGATTATTATTAAAAAGTTGTGATTTTGAATTTTATACAATGAGTAAATTGAAATTTTAATTCAGAGTAGGAAATTTTGTGAAATTCAGGATAAAATGGTGCATGTGAGAATAATTTTATAATTAAATTTACAATTTATTAAACCCAAATATTAAGTATTTTGGAGGATATATTTATGAAAAAATTATGATTTTAATGCATGAGAAAATGCATAAGAAATTTAGAAAATTTTATGACATGATGCATAATTTATGACAAAAAATTTGTGTGTATATGTTTAGTAATTATATGATGTTAATTTTAATTATGCGAGTGAATTAGTATGTTTTTATGGTCACAATTCATGTGGAAAAAAAATCATGTGAAAATGGGTGGAAAAGAATGAAATTAAATAAAGGAAAGATTGAGAAAAACCCAAAATAGTATAAGTGTATTTTGAAAAATGCTAAATTTGAAAAAGGATTATTTATATCTAATTTTTGATATAGATAATGGATGAATTATAACACATGTTCAACATAAAATTTGTATATCTTGAAATTCTCTTTATAACGAATTAAGAATCACATTATTTGAATATAAAATGAAAACGTTATGGTTAATACACTAAAACTACTCTAGATACTAAATAATGTTATAAATAACATGATGGGCCACTTTAATTAAAATTTTTGACATATTTTTGGGATGATTCAAAAACATTTGTCAACATAAAAGTTATATCCCTTGAAGTTATCTTTCTAATTCCTTTCAAATCAAGCAATTTGGACATTGTATGTAAAAGTTATACATAAATTACTATTGCTATATCGAACAAAACTTTTGTATTGCAGCACAATGTCAACAAGTCATATTTTGCCTTGTCCGGTGAGTATGTGCCACGGCATAGAAACCCTATGCCATAGCACAAGTGCAATGGTGTACTAGAGCACTGAAAAATCATGATTTTAAATAAGATTTACCCCTTATCTTCTCCATTTTCCCCTTGCCATGCCCTATTCATCCTTGCCATAAAACCCATCATTTGTGGCTTGATTTTTGGAGATTTAAGTGAAGAAGTTTATGTATTTTCATGAGAAACCAAGGGTACATAAATAAAAAGTCCATTTTTTTGGTTGTTTGGGCATGTCCTCTTGACTGGGATTTTCATGGGGCATGAACCATGGTGGATTTCGAAGATTTAAAGCTAGAAATGGATGGCAAGATGAAGGCTATGCTTGGATTCCATGGTAAGTACATTTTTCAAACTAAAATTTTGAGTTTGGCATATTAGGGCTTAAACCCATTCATGAATAAACATTTTGGGCTAGTTTGGAAGATGACTTGATGCAAATTCATGGGGGGAATTAGTTAATAAAGGTTTTATGATTATTTGGCATGAGAAATTCAAATTTTGCTAAGCTAGGGTTTCTGGGAATTGTAAAAATTAAGAATTTCTTGATAAATGTTGCATTAATCATAGGGCAAATTATTAATTGCATGATCATAATATTTTAGGACTTGTATGGGATGATTTGGACTAGTGAAATTGAATTTTTGATTATTCTCTAATTAGGGGTTAAAGAGGATTTCAATACATGGGCTATATGTGTCATGAATTTGTTGAATTAAAAGTTTAATCAAGTTATTTTAAAGATGTTTATATGATAATCATGAGTATGTAAAGTGAATGTTGTAAGAAATGAAGATTTTAGTGATGCCCTATTGAGAAACCCTAAATTAAGTAGAGATTATCACATGTTTGTTGATGATTATAGCCTATGATTAGCTTTGAAAGAAGTACTAATAAGATGTGTCAAATACATGATTATAAATGGAATTGTTGCACTGTATAGGATGATCTGAAAAGGATGAAAAGGTATAGAGCTTGAGGAAAGGATTTGGAGCTAAAGGCCTGAGGTTAGTAGTCAGCCCCCTATTTGATTCGAATGAATGGATGGGGATAGTAGTTATACCATATTTGTTTTTAGGCATATGTGTTTTGAATGAGGGATAGTGGATATCTCGACTTTGTACAAGGTTAAGGTTTATTTGTTGTAATTATAAAATGTAGGGGATAAGAAACATCCCCTAATTGTGTTGCTATGCATTCGTTGAGTATGAATAAACTATTAGGGAATACTGTGTATTCCCTGGTTATGAGAGATGTAATTTATATGATATGTACATGTGAATGTGGGGATAGAGAGTATCTTGTGTTTTTAAACTTATTCTTGTATATGAACATCTAGATAAAAAGGATAAAGAATATCCCATTGTTTGATAGTATGTGAATGTCTGATGGAAGGGGATAGTATTCCTTGATGTATCTTGATTGATAAAAGTTATGTGATGGAAATGTACTAATAAACAATTTATGGGTATAAGAATTATCCTAGGACTATTTGTTTATTATATATTATGAATGAGCAAATGTGTGGGGGTCTTGAGTACTCCAAAATTTTATATATGATTGTTAAATGTGGATGTATAGTAATGGAATGAGAAACATTCCAGGATCAATAAGACTATTTGTGGTGCATGAATTGCACAATTATGGGGTTATGCCTATATGACATAGTTTGATATATGTAGTGTCTGCATGGCATCTAGTTTTGTATGATGAGCCCAGAGTGGCTAAAAGGTGAGGTGATGTGAGGTGATTGGAGGGCACCTATATAATATAATTGTATACGCCTGAAGGGCATAAAGCATTGTAGTGAATTGAGGAGGGCTGGAGCCTCCTGGATTTATATATCCACATTGTGATAGTGTGCATTCATGATCTGAATGAGAACATGTGGTTGTTTGTTTATTATTGTTTTATTTTTTTATTTACTTACTAAGTTGCCCGAACTCATGCCTTCTTATGTTAAATTTTTAGCTAATAGGCCAGGTAAAGACTCTTAACTGTGGATTAGGACTAGCGAGCAAAAGTAAAAGACTTTTGATGGTATGATAGCATGTGGGGATTAAAATCCTATGATATTGTTGTATGATGATTTAATTATGTTAAATTGTAAAGTTTATGATGTATTTGCATAATAGTAGTTTAAAATATTCAAATGATGTATGACATGTCATAATAAATCATTTAAGTATGATATTGAGAATGGACTTGTATTAATCTAGGGTAATGCATTACCATCATGAAATGGTTTTGATCTTGGGCGGAGCTGTAAGTATGGGTCTTAGTGTTTAGATATAATTATTGTCTTATAATTATGAAAATGTATATTTTATTTGATTTCATATATGTATATCAGGTTTAAATGTCCATAATACTTTTAGGTAGGATATTTCCATTAGAATTAGAAAAATAATGAGGTTATGAAAAGATTTCCCTTAAGAAGAAGGAAAATGATAGCATTTCGCATTGACCCCAGTGTGGTGTGGTTAAAATGCGTAGGGTGGGGGTGTGGGAGTTACAAGAATTTCCTCCCCCGTGCCCCTCCCCCCCCAGCTCAAATTTTCTTCTCTAAACCTCATTCTCATCTTCCATTAGCAAAAATGAAAACTCCTTTTGTGATTTAGCGTGGCATAATAGCATTTTAAAGATCAAGATTGGATTTTTTCATTCAGACATTCAAAAGCTATCAAGGTATGAAAAATCAATTTTATTAATTTTTTTATGCTTTTTATTTGAAATTAAATGCTTGCAACATATAATGCATTAATGCTTTGATTTATACAGATTTAGACAACAAAATCTGTTGGATTTGTGGAGATTAGGGATAAACATGACATTTGGAAAAATTTTCTAAATCATTTGATTCATCCCGAATTTGTCAATATTTATGTATGAAAACATACATTATTAGATTTGCTAAAAATAGCAATTTTTAGCAAAAAAATAATTTTTTTATAAAATTATAAATTTTGGGGGGGGGAAGCCTAAAATGTTATTTAAAAAAATAATATTTGGGTCATGATAAATACAATATACTTAGCTATTTTAAGCATTTATTTTTATGAAATCTATGGAAATAGATTTTTTATTTTTTAAATTGTATATTTTAATATTAACTATAATTATTTATTAAATAAATAAAAAATGTATTTATATATGGTGTATTAATTCATAGGCATATTAGTATAGGTGGTGATTAGTTTCATAACATAAAAAATATAATCACAAAATTACCTATATAATGTTTTTAATTTATTTTAATTTTTTAAATATTTTTTTAATTTATAAAAAAATTATAAATTATAAATATGTTTCTTGATTGGTTTTAAATATCTAGAGTTCTTTTAAATATTATTGAATGCATATATTATGAAAATTTGCACATTCAAAAGTATTCAAGTCTTAAAGATTTTGATGTTGTATGGATGGGAAAGAGAAAATCAATCTATTTTGATTTGTTATGTTTCAAGTTAAAATTTGGAGTTGTTAATAAATAAGAGTAGCAAGGAGTGTAAAGG
Organism: Pouteria campechiana; assembly: GCA_036873735.1. Taxonomy (NCBI): domain Eukaryota; kingdom Viridiplantae; phylum Streptophyta; class Magnoliopsida; order Ericales; family Sapotaceae; genus Pouteria; species Pouteria campechiana. Next base: position 12,114 of record JAYJMB010003625.1, read on the forward strand.
CAAAACTAAGACTAACGACTTTGCATGGGAACATGGGAAGCCAATTGCAAGCAACCCATTTGGAGCTAAATGCAACTGCTACAAGCAAGTTATAAGGGGATCACAAGACTAAAGGAATACTTAACTTGGAGTAGTCCAAATGTTAAAAATTATGCTAAGGTAACTAAGGAGGTTAGAGCACTTATAAAAGAGGCTATTTGATCAGGTGCTAGTACTAGAAGAGTTCGAAAGCAGAAGGAGAAGGAGATTACAGCTGAAGTGGGTGGTTTGGGTTATGATATTAATGAGGATGAGGGTGATGATGATGAAGATGATGACGGAGATGAAAGGGAGCAAATGAGGCAGGCTATAGAGGCTTGCAGCACAAAGCAATGGGATAGAAAGGAGTTAATTAGGTTGGAGAGGGGCATACTTGTTTTCCATGGTTCTACAAGGGAAGCTGAAGTGGGGAAGCATACAAGGGGGCTCGGATGAAGGAGGGAGATAGAAGGGATTACTAGACAATTTTTAAGTCATACATCATGTATGAGGGGATCACAGCCAAAGTTGTATGGATAGACTGGTAGGGTACAAAAGAAGATAACTTAGATGTACAAAAAGGGCAGAGACAGTGTGAAGAATCTTGGAACTCATGTCGCTAGATTCTTTATTTATGGTGTTGTTCCTCTACATTTGGTTGATACTAAAACTTTCAAAAATATGATCCAAGTTGAATAGATGGAAGGAGAAAATGTCTCGCCTCCTTCAGCGCACCAAATCGAAGGGTCATATCTTGATCAGAAGAATGAGGACATGAAAGACTGGATAAATGGGATGACTCATACATGGGAAACATATAGTTTGGCTATGATGTGTGATGGGTGGACTGACCCCACAAAACTTAGTATCATCAATTTTATGTTATATTGTAGAGGCATTATGATGTTTTGTAAATCTATGGATGCATCTAAGCATATAAAGGATGTGGCTTATATTCATCACTTGATTGAGAAGCAGATTGAATCCCTCAACTCAAAATATCATGTGGCACAAATTATTATAGATAATGAAACTGCATTTCACAAGGCTAGGAAAGTGTTATAAAAAAAAATATTTGTATTGGACTCCTTATGCAGCTCACTATATTAATCTCATATTAGAGGATGTTGGTCAATGACTGAGTGTCTATAATTTGATAGAAAAGGGTTAACTAATTACTAAATTCATCTACGACCATAGTTGGGTGAAGGCACTTTTTCATGAAGCATGTAATTATATGAGAGAGATTGTACATCCAGGCAAGACACAATTTGTCACAAATTATATTGCATTGGATAATCTATGGAATGTTCACCAAGCACTCAATATAGCATTCAACATGGATGTGTGGTATGATTCAAGATATGCACATAGTAAGGAAGGCATGGAGGTAGGGCGGATCATTATGACAACTTCCTTCTAGGATAAAGTGTAATGGGTGTTTAGTATTTTAGAACCCATATATAGAGTCTTGATAGTGGTTGATAATAAGACTTATCCTAATATGAGTTCTTTGTATAAGGCATTTCAATTTATGAAGGAGTCCATAAAGAAAAATGTGAGAGGTAAGCAATGGGTGATTACCATCATAAAAGATCGTTAGAAAAATATACTTCATTATCTATTATATGCAACTAGTGAGTTTTCTCATATGAATAATAACACGTATACAAGTTATGTTCCAATGTATCTTCTTTTATTACGGATAAATTACAATCTTGTTATTGCAGTGTATTTTTTAGAACCCAAAATAGCACTATGAGCATTGTCTTGGGGTGGATATGGAGTTAAATAAGATAGTGTTTCAAGTCTATGAGAAGATATTTCCCAATCACCCAAACACTTATGACTTTGGGATTGAGGTAAACTACTTATGTTGTTCACTGAATATAGTTTATTATCTTATTTAATATGATAAATAAAAAAGATTGATTCTTATAAATGTTTTAACAATTGTTTGGGGGATATTTGAGAAAGTAGTGGTTGTTCAATCACGGTCAGGAGGATTAGCCTGTATGTAATTATTTTAAACCTCATATCATTTTACATTTGATTAATGATGACTTGTATATCTACTTAACCTTTCCAAGTACTAATATATAATCTAGAATTGATTATAGACAAATGGTGGAATTCATATGGCATAGAGACTCCAACACTCAGGCTACTAGTGGTGCGAATTTTAAATCAAACATTGTCTTCATAACCATTGAACTAAACTAGAGTACATTCTCTCTTATCCACACCCAAAGAAGGAATAGACTAGGATATGAGAAGTTCAAAAAGCTAGTTTTCTGTTATTATAATAAGAGGCTACGGGAGAGGATGTTATAAGAGGAAAATAAGGAGTCTAATGACCTTCTAGATCTTATGATAATTGGACAACATGTACACATAGAGGAGGATGATACTAGAGAAGATTCTTTACATTAATGGTTGCAATCAGAATATCTACATAAATCGAATAATGATCCAATAGATGTTATTACTCAATAAACTTGTGCAAAAGGAGTGGATTTAGAAGGGGTGTTACAGCCAGAGAGGACCCTAGAAGAAACATTTGATCCATTATCTAGATCTCAAACATAATCAACTACTAAGGAAACCTTACAAATGTCTCTACAAGCCTTGAGTACTTCTTCATCGTCAAGAATAGAGAGCGAAGACGATGATGCTGGTGGTGGTGGTGGTGGTGGTGGTGGTGGTGGTGGTAATGATGATAATCATAATGATGGCAAGAGTAGTGCTGATGGTGATGGTGATGATGATGATGACAAGAGTGGTGGTGTCATTGGTGGAAGTGATTCATCATTCCTATAGAGTCAAAGGCCATCTAGCCCATATACTTATGAAGAGGGTATATGCATGCTATACAAGCATGGTGCATGCCCTCCGATTAGGTGAAATGAGTAGAAAGGAGTAGCATGGCATTCATGGATTTAAGTGATGGTAGAAATGAGTCTTCCTACGAGCCGAGTGGTTTATCATATCTATACCAAGGGTTGGATGATTTTAGATATAAACCTTGGAGGTTAATTCCATGGGCTGCATCAGCTTAGTCTAATCCACCCCATGAATGGTATTAACCCTCTTCACAATCATCACAGCTCAACTTGGCCTCAAATTACATCCAACCATATGAGTATATATAATCAAATTACTCAAAAAGTAGAGTAGATTCATCGGCTTCTTATACCATTTTTAGATTTTCATGTCCATATGAATATGAGTCTACACATCAAAGAGATGACAATGAACTTGGAAAACCTAAGCGACACTCCACTTGGTATTAAGATAAGAGTTCGTGTTTAGTTTTAATTTTCTAAACACTTATCATGTTTTTTTTTATTTAGTATAGCAGATATAATGCTTAATATAAGGCTTTTTCTTACTAAGACTTACTATCCTTCTATCATTTTATAGGCATTTCTTATATGCATATTCATTATTTATGCAATAGTGACTTTTTTAATATAATTTTTGGCTCAAATTGTGTGTTTATATTTATTATAATTTATTACAAATTTGTATTGAAAATCTTTCAAATTTTCTTTATTTTTTTAATTTTTTCTATTTTTAGATAAATTTTTTATAAAAATTAATAATATCTTTAAAAAATGATTATATTTTTTCTCAGTCACTAATAAATAGGTATTTATTGATAATATGAACATTGATTAGAAATATAATAATTTTTTATGAAAAACATTAGGTCAACTACTAAATTTTAATCAATTTTATCGTGAATATAAACTCATTGATATTCTTATTTTATATATAGTTTACGTAAATTTCTAATTAAAATGATCTTAAATATTATTAATAAATGAATAATTAGAAACACTATCAATGGGTTGGTTTGAGACAAATCAACTTAGTGGGCCCTATGTGAATAGTTCCAGATTTAGTTTTTGGGGGACCAATTTTATGTTATCAACGTTCTATATATGGTTAAGGTTCATTTGGGGCCCACCTTAATGACTATGTAAAATCTAAGCCAACTATCATATTTGGCATCATCTATTTAACAGAAGTACTATAAATCATTATGATTGAAGTCTATGTGGATGACATATTTTAAAAAATAAAAGTATGTGTAAAATTTGAAATTCACTTGGATCTATTTACTTAAGTATTAAAATATTACAAAATTTTAAACAATAAGTATTTTAAATGAGATGAACATTTTAAAAGGTTCGGATGTTTAATTAAAAGTATGTAAATCTATTTAACAATGAAACAATTTTATAGATAGAGATATTCACTCTTAAATTATTCAATTTTTGTGACCCTAATGAATATTTGATTAAAATAATTTTTGGATTCATAAATAAAATAATAATGATAAGATTAAAGTTAACTCAAATTTTACATAATCATCAAAGTGGTACCCAAATTAAGCTTGACTATAAAAGTATTTCATCCCATCGATAATAATTGCATAGAATTTTATGATATTTTAATGTTTAAGTAAATAGATTCAAGTGAATTTTAAAATTTACACATGTTTTTTATATTTTTAAAATGTATAGCACACACAAGACTACAATCGAAATAATTTCTAATATTTAAATAAGATGATACTAAATATAATAGTCAGTTCAAATTTCACATAATCATTAAGGTAGTGTCAAACAAGGCTTGACCATAGAGGTATTTCCATGTATGTGGTTTCAATTCAATGGAATATGTTATACCAAACCTTTTCTATTTGAGCTCACCTTGACGATTAAATAAAATCCAATGGTATTTAGCATTATTTATTTTCCCCAGTGAGATTTTCTATGAACTGCCAACGTTGAAATGGCATCTACCACGCCTGTGAAAAACTTTACATCTTTTGGATCTTGACTAGGAAAACAACGGCACTGACGACATAAATTTTTTTTTAACACCTTCATCTTCCTTCCTTTCTTTTGGTTTGGATTTTATCCAACCATTCATGATATTTTAAATATCATTTCTCAATATTTGTAATAAACGCCTTGAAAACATCATCCCGTGTTCAGAATATTAATTTCATTTTACTTAGGAAACACAATTTTAAGATAAGATGCAATGGAATAGATATTTGAACAATAAATTTAGAGAGGAAACATGGAAACGCAATAGGAAGGACAGCTTAGATAAAATACGTTTCGTGATTTTGGGGCGTGTTTGGGTTGGTTTGGTGGCCGGCGGTGAGCGGGAGAATATTCTAGAAAAAACCAAAAATAGAGAGTCAAAAAGGGCCAGCCAAAGGCCACGTGTTGGTTCGCAAGACGAGAGCACGTACGTCGGCAGAAAAGAAAACGTATATATACAGAAGGGATGATCCGTCTGCAAAACCAACCAACCCTGCCAGAGAGACAGAGAATGGCAAGAGGCGGAACAGAAGCTTTTCCAGAACTAGGAAAGCACTGCCAGCATTCATCCTGCAATCAATTAGACCTTCTTCCTTTCAAGTGCGACGCATGCTTAAGGGTGAGCTCCTGCTTGCACTTTCTTCTTCATCCTTTTCAATTTAATTCTTTGGGGTTTTGTTCTCATCTTTTAAATCGCTCCCTTCTACCTTTCACTTTGAACTCTTTATTATTATTGTTAAAAAATAAAAGTAAAATATCAGAGATTATAATTATAATCATAATTTTAATCTCAATTTTTATTAGTCGAACGTATGTCTTTGCTGCTGCTAACCATCATGATAATATGTTATAACTAGACTTGATAATTCGAACAGTTTTATATGGTTAGTCGACAAGTTTTCAGAAAGCATTGACGATCCGTATGTAACGCATGTACAGTTCCATATGTTTTCCCTTGATAAAGTAAAACTTGTAATATAATACAATAACAATGGTTAAGATTTTGTCTTTTCTGAAAATTGCCAATAAAATCCATGGAATGAATGTTCACGAAACATGATAATGGCAAGGACAATTGCAAGTAGCAATTTATAATTTTATATATCCTTTGGCTTGCTGCAGGTATATTGCGTGGAGCATAGATCCTACAAGTCCCACAACTGTACAAAAGCAGATGACCGGAACCGAACGGTGGCGCTATGCAGTTTGTGTTCAATTTCGATAGCCAAGGACGGAGAGGAGGAGATGGTCTTGGCACGACATCGACAGTCCGGGGACTGCAATCCTTCCAATAAGAAGAAACCAAAATGCCCCGTCCATCGCTGCAAACAAGTGCTGACCTTTTCCAACACCACCACTTGCAAAACCTGCCATCAAAAGGTGTGCTTGAAGCATCGCTACCCTTCCGATCATGACTGCAACAACAAAAACAACTACAGTGCAATCGCCTCCACCACCTCCGCTGGATCCAAGTTCTTAGCTGCTTTGGCAGCAAGAAGCAGCAAGCAATGCGGGCAGGAGAAGCACACGTCACCTTCCTCACCTGTCAAAGCCTACTGATCGTGAATTATATCATTGTTACCTAGGCTCGAAATTACTTCCAACTATTTTTATAAAACATTGCCCATCAGCTAGTAGTTGAACCTGCCTACTGAAATTCAATTCCAAAATTTGTTTCTTCCATTTGCCTTGAATTCACTGTATTCTGCATTCCAACGAACAAGTAGCTAAAGCATGATTCCATGAATGTTTTAAAACACCAGTATGACTCCAAGCTAGACATCTAAACACAGCAACAAGAGAGAGGCCTTAATATCATCATCATCAGCCTCTTAACTGATATCATTACATTCACTTGCCAATTCATGACCAAAATGAAATAACAATTCAAGTCCCCGCTGGACCTATCTATTTTTAATCAGCCAATTTCAAGAAAAAAAGAAGAGGCCAAAAAAGGAAAGGGAAAAACATTGGGAAGATTATATTTCATATACATGATCCCTACATTACAAACCATTCAATAGAACTTTCACCCTTGTGCATTTTATCCAAATTTCTCATGACTGTCTATGTTTGGAACGAGACAACAATGCAAGGAGAATCTTCTTCCTGGGTCCCTGCAGTATGCACCACCTCTTGTGAGAAACAAAGGCATTTCAGATGCAATAATGATAATGGCAACCGCACTCACTCATGGATCTTGAACACTGACAACAATGTTCTCCAACCCATAAGTATAAATCATCTAAAAAACATAACTCAAACTTCAGGAAAAACATGAACTCGTCCTCATTTCGAGAAGGTAGCCTAGCTGGTTGCCAGTTGCTGATTCCCCTTCCCAAATAAAAAGGCTAAATGTTTATCCAGGTTCATAATTAGGATCACCGCATGACACTTTCAAGTCAATTCATCAATGATCACAAAAGACAGTATTCAATACAAACAAGTAGAGCTTCCCTAGATTATAGTTCTTTAATAGATTTGTCAATGGGGTATCTTATCCCGATATCAGCATGACAACTATATTAGCCCAAAAATCATACAGGATGCACCGCTCCAAATATCGCTGATACATCAATAACGAAGGCTAGATTTTCAATTTATTAGCAGATGAAAAAACTCAAAATAATGTGCTTGTATTTACCAAAGAATATGTCATAATTTATCACCAATACATTAACAGTACTGCATAAAATAATGTTGCAATAATTCGAGCAATATTTGCTAAATAACACAGAAAGATCATCCAACTCAACAAAATTATTTGTTGTTTGTTAATTGTCCCAGTATAAAGAAAATAAGAAAACCAAAAGTGAAATTTTCTCCAAAATATTTTTTTGCAATCTCATATCAGGTTGGACCAATGAGTTTTGCTGGATTTTCAATGCATGGAAAACTGAAATTTTAAGAAAAACACTCTTTCAGGACCTATTCTGAAATTCTGGTGAAAAAACAAAACAAACAGGAAAATGAGGTTTTGAAGTTTTTTGGGATCTGGTTTTTAACTACAACTGAATAAAATACATGGCTTCATTTGAAATAGGAACTAGAAAGAGAAATGTTATTTTAAAAATTTCTAGGTTCTGTTTCTAGATGAGACTGCTCAAACCAACGGTGCCCTTTTGCATTAAAACTCGAAACATGGGGAGAAATCACATACAGAGACACCTTCATAGCAAATCTTGTGAACGTTTAAAGAAAATGAAACAAAAAAAAACAAATGATTTTCTTAATGCTTTAGGACCTTGTTTTCTGGGGTGAAGTAGGACGGGCGTTGTGGCTTTTCAAAGGACATCCATTGGTGTTTTGATGGCTGGATACATGAAAAGGATGGTGGGATGAATTAATGGAGGGATGTGTCTTTCGTTGGATGCATTGATGGTTCATGGCTGAAGTGGAAGAATAACAGGTTCATGGACAACTGGATAGGTAGTTGGATATATGCCATTCTCATTCCAATCATCTAACTTGTAACCGCCTAAAGTTCATGGACAACTGGATAGGTAGTTGGATATATGCCATTCTCATTCCAATCATCTAACTTGTAACCGCCTAAAGTT
>JAYJMB010003625.1:20635-57360 GCA_036873735.1 Pouteria campechiana
AACCGCCTAAAGTTCATGGACAACTGGATAGGTAGTTGGATATATGCCATTCTCATTCCAATCATCTAACTTGTAACTGCCTAAAGTTTAGGACTACATTTCGTGGGCTGCCATTCCTTCCCCAGCTGCCATAATCTCTGCCCTTGATAGGGCTACAAGACTCGCTTTCTAAACCAGCAGCCCAACTTAAATCCAATACATTTGGAATTTACACAGTTGTTAAATGCACAAGGTGCACTTAGGCGCAAAGGGGTTCTAGAGCCTAGGGGCCAGGTGCACAAGCAAGTGCCTGAGCGAAGCAAGGTGCACATTACATAAAAATTATAAAAATATTTATAATACCTTAAATATATAAAAATCATAGCTAATAATTTTATTGAAACAATCAATGATTCAATGCTACCCTAATTCACGAGTATCAAGAGGAATGATCATCTCAAATATCAATAATTTAAGTTCTCATTTTCAAATTCAATACATTAATATTAGTTGCAAAAGCAAATATTAAAGCTTGCAAAAAAAGATCAACTAATTGCACTATAAAGCTACAACCATCCAAAAAATAAAGCATAAATTGCAATTTCAAGTTTCGACATTTAAAGTATCAACTCAAAACCGAAAGAAAAAGTCAAAAACATCTACATCATCCTCATCTAATTATATAAATGTAAAGTACTATACAATAATTTTAAAATTCATCATCATCTTCAAGCAAAACATCCTCCCTCTCGTCATTATTAAACAGACTTGTAGTTTTCAACATCTTCTTCTTCTGGTTCTTCTAAATCTACCTCATGTACTTGAAATTGCGTTGAAAAAGACGATGAAGCAAGTCTTGAAATACTTGGTAATGAATATGTTGTTGATCTTAGAAGACGACTTGGCTCCCCAATTCCAACAGCTCTAGCCACATCGCCTCAAGTTGAAGAATCATTATCAAATACATATTCATCTTCTACATCTAATTCTCCTTCAAATTTTTCAATCAATCATTTATTGCTTTCATCAATATCTTTTAGAGAGATTGGGTCAATGGTATCACGTAAATTATCTCTTTTTTAGTGCTCTGTTGTACTTTATAAACACCGAATCATTCAGTCAACCTTGTTCTAATTTGTTTCTTCTTTTATTATGAAGTTGTAAAAGTTCAAAAATGAAAATCATACATAAGAATAAAATAAAGAGTATAAACTATAAATTTTAAACTAAAGCCATGAAGCCATCTATCTACAAATATAGGGTCATTTATATTTTCAAATATGCTCCAATTTCTTTCATAACCAGATGCACTACAAGTTAGGCTAAAAACCATGATAGCAAGGTTTTGCAAATTTTTAGCAAACGAGCCATAAGAAATCTACCATTCAGCTATTAAAAAATTATACAAATATAAATTTCTTCAAAGATCTATAAAAATAAGCAATGAACTAAAAAAAAACAATATCATATATGCCTGGAGCCATTGCAGTTCTATGCCGAATGGCTATGCTTTTTCCAAAAATTCCCTCAGCTCTCCTGTATAGGGGTAATTCCTTAATGATATGGTCTTGCACCTCACCATCTGGAACCAATCTTGCTATGTAGTTGTACAATCCATCGATGATTTCTTCATCCATTGCAACATTGGGATTTGAATAACAAAAATCCTGGGTTAAAACAGTGAACGTAATATCGATATCGTCGATAATATCGATCTCCCCAATCATCGATATAAAAACCCATTTGAAAACGATAATGTCAAACGTTTCCCGACATTATCGATAATATCGGCAATTTATCGATATCATGCCTTTATCAATAATATCGCGATATTATCAGTAAGGCAATTGATAATTGTTGAATCAAACTGTACATGTGGCAATCAATCAAGTTTTTATGATGAGCAACAATATATGAGTGAACATGTGTGGTACTAACAATTGTGTTCCCAAGCGTTGCATAAATAGGTCTAAACATACAAGGAAGCAATTTGAATACAATGGACAGCGTACGCAGCGAATGCATCAGCAAACACAATCCACTAACCGAAAGAAGATAAAAATAAAAAAAAAATGACACTGAAACTTTGAAAAGAAGTCATCAAATAAATCTATAGTCATGGAGCTCAAGCCTCAATAAGTGATCAAGCAAATTATCTACAGATAAAGTCAGTATCAGATAGCATCCGCCTTAAGAAGATTCAGACAAATCGTTCAACGGATAAGACAGAAAAATTAATTATAATCAACACTTGTCCGCAACTCAAAGATGAACTCAATTTGCAGAAGAAGAGACAAAATGAAGCAGAAATCAAATAAATGAAGAAGCCAAAATGAAAAAAAAATTACTCAAGCATTTGTCTATCACATAAAGCTCATCTAAAAACTGAAGAGGCCAAGAAACTTGTCTACAATCTATGAAAATATAAAAGACGATAAAAAAGCGGCACAACAACTAAAGAAGAAAACTTTGTCTATCGTTTTCACCTACAAGAGTTGTCTGCCACTAGCAACAGACAAATTCATCAGACAACCTTTAAAGAAGCAAGTCGTCCATGCCTCAACGAGTCGTTTGTAACTTAACAGACAACCATTGTATAAGCAACTAGAAGGAGAATTCGTCTGCTCGCCATAACTTCGTTTGTCACTTACGAAAGACAAACCAACTGACGAATCATTTAGAAGACTTTGTTTAACGGCTGAAACTTTGTCTGCTAATCTTAACATACAAACAACTGACAAAGTGCATTTTGTCTATCAGGGAAGAAGCTTTGTCGATCAAGAAGAATCATCCGCTAGTTACAATAGACAAAGGTACTTCAACTGATAAGAAGAAGACTTCGTTTGGTGAATGATACTTCGTTTGCTGTGAAGATGCTCTGTCCACGTCACAAAGATCGTTTGTCACTTATAACAGACAAAGCAATAGATAAAGTCACCTCACCTAATGAAGGAAACTTCATCTGTCAAGAGAACATTGCCTGATAAACAATGTAGAAGAGAAACTTCGTTTGCGTTTCTACGATTTAGTTGTTACTTATAACAGACAAACCAGAAGACGAAGTAAATTGATACAACGGTCTCTGACAATGACGAAGTGGTCTATCATGTGGATCTACTCAGAATTACTTTGTCTATTATTTACAAGAGACAAATTCAAGGTATGATCTGACAAAATTCTCATATAAAACATGACATATCATGAAGAAGAGAAACCATCTGTGCCAGACATCACTGACTGCACTCTTCAGTCAAAATCTCATTCAAATCAAATTTTATAAAATAGACCGGACTATTCAAGATTAGCCGAAGATGGAAAGAATTTAAAGAAATGCAGTCTAAATTCTAAAGTTGCAACTTTCAGAAGCTGTCCCTTCAGGATTAATAAGCATTTTTCCACAATAATAAATGATTCAGTCAACCAAGAAAAGTCTTCATTCGGCGTTTGCTAAAAACGGAAAGGCACCTTCTTCAAAGTCGGCGTTATAGGCTTTCCAGTTACAACGGTCTTCAAAATTAATAGAAAGCCAACTGCCTCCAACGGGAAGAAGTTTCTAAAGCAATATAAAGGTAGTGCAGCAACAATGAATAAGGTTGAGGAAACTGAGAGAAAAACAAAAACAAAACATAAACAAGAAACATCTCTCTCAATCAAACTATGTTTCCCCCTAGATAATCAATCTCCATTGCGCAGATAGACAATGAGCCTAAAACGTTCTATCATAATCATATACCTGGAGCATTAATATCTATTGAGCTTCGACGAGATATCATTTTAATTTATGAGCTTAATCTCTATATAAATCAACCTAAAAAAAGAAACAATGTAATGCGTAAAAAGAGTGCTGACAAATTAGCTATGTAAGTCTGTGGTGAGCTCATGAAAACCACATTGTATGAGTTGGTAGTGAGCTCGGGAAAATTGCCAAGTTTGCCTATGATTTTTAAAACGGGTGAGTTTCCTAGTGAACTTGTAAAACCAAAAAAGTGTCGAGGACATTTGTGTTTTTGCCCCCTAGAGCTGGAATCTAGAAGAAGTGTCGAGGACACTTATACACGCTCCCTAGAAGTTGAATCTAGAAGAGTGCCGAGGACACTAGTGTACTTCTATTATATGTGATATAGTAGAACCCAAGACACGATGACTTGGTGCCCTTGGAAGAGTGGATGTAGGGACGGGATTCCCGAACTACTATAAAAATTGTATTGTCTGTATGTTTGCTTCCTTGTTCTATCATTCATGCACTTCACTGTTTTCATTAATTACTTGAGATATTGCTTTATATCCTTCATCACTTCATCAAACATAATGTTATCATTTAGACACACACACACGCTACAACCTGTTTGTCATAGGAATAGCTAAGAGAAGTTGAACCTGGAAGTGAAGCAGTTATACAATCAAACATGGAAATTACATATATATTGTATCACTACTTTCTCTTAGCTCATCAAGTTTTATTTGGCCATAATTTTTATATGCTCAATTCACTGCTCCCCTCTTGAGCTATTCATCTACAAGGGGCCAACAATAATATCGATTTGGAAGTAGACAGTGCATTCGGACGCTATGACCTCTTCTGATCCTCCAAAGCGATTTTTTTCCCCTCAAAATCGTCGTTCCCATCTTCCATTGGCAAAAACAAAAACTCCTTTTGTGATTTAGCATGGGATAAACAGCATTTTCACGATCAAAGTCAGATTTTTCCATTAGACGACCATAGTTGGCTAAGGTATGAAAAATCGATTTTGATGCTATTTTTCACGTTTTTTTTGTTTGAAATCGAATGCTTGCAACGTATAATGCATTATGGCTTTGATTTATACTGATTTATGCATCAAAATTTGTCTGATTTGTGGAGATTTGGGATGAACTCGAAATTTGGGGAAAATCCCCAAATCATTTTATTGTCCCAAATTAGTCATAGTTTATGTATAAATACATAAATTAGATTTTAGATCTGCCAAAAAAAGTGATTTTCAGCAAAAAAATAATTATTATATTTTAATATTAATTATAATTATTTATTAAATAAGTAAAAAATAAATTTATATATGTTGTGTTAATTCACTGCTAGTATTATAGCATTAAAAATATAATCAGAAAATTACCTGTTATAATTTTTAAATTTATTTTGGATTTTTTAATAATTGTAAAAAAAAATTATTTCCTAAAATTTGTAAATATATTTCTTGATTGATTTTGAATATCTAGGGTCCTTTTTAGATATTGTTTAATGCATACATCATGCAGATTTGCATGTTCAAGAATGTTGTGTGGAAGGAAAAAATGAATTTGTTTTGATTTGATGTGTTTCAGGTTGAATTTTGAAGATGTCAACAGACAAGTGGCCAAGGGAGTAAAGGCAGCAAGACCAAGCCTAACGATTTTCATAGGAACATGGGAAATCGGTTCCACGCAACCCATTTGGAGTTGAATGCAACTACTGCGAGCAAGTTATAAAGTCGGGGGGGCGCGTCGGTCAAAAGACTGAGGCAACACTTGGCTTAAAGTAATCCTTATATTAGAAGTTGCCCTAAGGTGCCTAAGGAGGTTAGCGCACTTATGAGGAAGGCTATTCAGTCAGGTACTACTACAAAAAGAGTTTGAAAGCAGAAGGAGATTGCAGCCAATTAGGTGGTTATGATTTTGATAAGGGTGAGGATGAGGGTGATGATGATGATGAAGATCAGATGAGGCGGGCTATGAAGGTTAGCACCACAAAGCAATGGGTTAGAGAGAAGTCGACTAGGTTGGAGAGGGGTAGACCTAATTTCCATGGTTCTACAAAAGAAGTTAGTAGAGGAAGCAAGCAAGAGGGGTTGAATGAAGGAGGAAGATAGAAGGGAGGACTAAAGAAGTTCTAAAGCCATACATCATCTACGAGGGGATCACAGCCAAAATTGTATGAACAGGTTGGTGGGCTGCAGAAAAAAATGACCCAGATGTACAAAAAGGATAGAGAAGGTGTAAAGAATTTTGAAACTCATGTCTTTAGATTTTTCATTTATGATGTCATTCATCTACACTTAGCTAATACTGTAGCCTTCAAGAATATAATCTATGCTGCACAGATTGAAGGAAAAGGTATCCCACCTCCTTCAGCATACCAGATTGGAGGAACATATCTTGATCAGGAGGACCAAGAAATGAAGGACTGGATTAAAGAAATGACTCATACATATTAAACATATGAGTTGTCTGTGATGTATGATGGGTGGACTAGCCCCACAAAGCTCAATATCATCAACTTCATGTTGTATTGCAGAAGCACTATGATATTCTGTAAATCTATGGATGCATTTAAGCATACCAATGACACAACTTATATTCAAGAGATTATTGAAAAGTAGATTGAATCCCTCGGCTCAAATTTTCATGTGGTACAAATTATCGCAGATAATGGATCTGCATTTAAGAAGGCCGAGAAAACTCTAGAGAATAAATTGCCTTTATATTGGACTGCTTGTGCGGCGCACTGTGTTGATCTCATCTTGGAGGATATTGATCGACGACCAAGTGTTCGTAGTGTGATAAAGAATGGTCAATAGATTACCAAATTCATCTACAACCACAGTTGGGTGAAAGCACTTTTTCATGAGGCATCTGATTATAGCATGGAAATTGTACGTCTAGGTAAGACTCGATTTGCCACGAATTATATTGCACTGGATAGTCTATGAAATGTCAGGCAAGCACCCAATACAGCATTCAACACTGATTTGTGGCACGATTTAAGATATACACACACTAGGGAAGGGATGTAGGTAGAGAGGATCATTATGACAGCTTCCTTTTGGGATAAAGTACGATCGGTGATGTGTATTCTAGAACCCATATATAGAGTCTTGAGAGTAGTTGATAATAAGACATCCAAATATGGGCTCTTTGTATTAAGCATTTCAATTTATGAAGAAGCCCATACAAAAAAATGTGAGAGGCGGGCAGTGGGTGATCGGCATCATAGAAGATCGTTGGAAGAACATGCTCCGTCATTCATTACATACATCTAGTGAATTTTATCATATAAATTACAATCTTATTATTGTAGTCTTCTCTTATGTATCTTCTTCTCCTACGTCTGAATTGCAATCTTATTATTACAGCATATTTTTTGAACCTGAAATACCACTATGAGCATGGTCTTGGGGCCGATATGGAGTTAAATAGGGCGGTATTTTAAGTCTTTGAGAAGTTACTTCCCAATCACCCAAATACAGGTGACTTTGGGATCGAGATAAATTATTTATGTTGTTCACCGAATACACTTCATTATCTTATTTAGTGTGATAAATAAAAAAATTAATCCTTTTAAATGTTCCAACAGTTGATGGCTTTCCGCGAAGCGCGGGGGATGTTTGGAAAGGCAGTGGCCGTTCAATCATGGTCACGAGGATTACCCTGTATATAATTGTTTCCAAACCTCATGACATTTTACACTTACATATTTATGTATTATTTACAAATACTAATACATAATCTTGAATTGATTATAGGCGAATGGTGGAACTTATATGGCATGGAAACCCCAAATCTCAAGCTACTAGCAGTTCGAATTCTAGGTCAAACGGTATTTTCATCGCGATGTAAGCGAAATTAGAGTACATTCTCCCTCATCCATACCCAAAGAAGGAATAGACTAGGATATGAAAAGCTCAAGAAGCTTGTTTTCTGCCATTATAATATGAGGCTACAAGAGAGGATTCTGTAAGAGAAAAATAAGGAGCCCGATGAACCTCTAGATCTGATGATTATTGGGCAGCATGCACACATGGAGGAGGAGGATACCAGAGAAGATCCATTGTATAAATGGTTATCATCAGAAGATCTAGATGGACAAAATGGAGAGCCAACAGAAGCAGTTTCCCAAAAAGCCAGTGCACAGGGTGTGGATGTAGAAGGGGTGTTACATCGAGAGCGGACCCCAGAAGAGTCATTTGATCTATTATCTAGATCTCAGACCCAGTCAACTACTAAGGGAGCCTCACAGATGTCTCAGTAAACCTTAAGTACTTCTTTGTCATCAAGAACATGTTTGTATTTTTCTTCATTGTCTTTGAAGGTGCATGTAATTGCTTCCTTGGCTCCATCCATGGCTTCATAAATGTACCCCATAGGGGGCTTTCTTTCACCATCTATCAGCCGTAGCACATGGATAAGGGGACTAACCACTTTAAGGGTATATACAACACAGTTTCAAAAGCTTGGGCTAATAATTATAGCAGCAACTCTTTTAACTTGTAACTCTTTCGTCCATTTACTTATTGTCCAATCTTCAGAAGTAAACATCTTAAATTATTTTTCTGTTTATGAATACTTGAAAGTGTGATAAAGGTGGATGCAAATCTGGTTTTAGCAGACCTAAGCAACTCCCTCTACCCTGTGTATTACCTCATCACATTCAATACCCCCATGTGGTTGTTTATGTAACTACTTAGAGTCACTGTTTGCTTCATTGTTTGATTAAAAGTATACAACTTCCATATATCTTTTAACATTAAGTCTACACATTGGGCAGTGCATCGTAACCAATACAAATGAGGGTTTTTGGCTTCTAACAACCTTCGTAAAAGATATACAAGAAAAGACATAAAAAATTAAAATATATAAGATAAATCAAGACTTACGAGATAAATATCTATAAAAATAAAATGAGATGTTTAGTTTTATACTTGCCATCACTTTATTTAAAGCACTATCTGTGATTACTTGAACTACATTGGCTACTCCAATTTTCTGAACAAACTTGTCAAGTAGATAAAACATTTTCCCCCCACTCTTCGCAAAGGAAGAGTGACGGGGATCGTGATGTGCGCCCAATTCGTACTAATTTTAGGCACAATCGTAGCAATTAGGGTTTCTTTATATGATTAGGGATTTTAAGGATTTTTTGGTATTTTATTTGTTTCTTACGGATATTTTATGGCTTTTAGTCTATAAATACGGTAGCTTGTATTAGGGTTAAATAATACTTGATTATTGAAATACATTGATTGCTCCTTTACTTGCCCTAATCCTCTCTAAATTATTCCCTACTTCTCCCCTTTCTTCCCTTCTCCTTCCCTTGAGAGGTTTCTTCCTCTTTCTTCTCTCTTCTTCCCACTTGTGCTGCATCAATTTGGTATCAGAGCAAACCCTAGGATTAATCTCTCAAATTTCACATCTCAAGTCTTAAACCTGCTGTCCACATCAAGATTTCTACAGTGCTAGCCGTGGTTTCAGCAACACATCGAAATCTCAACCATCTGTTGAAGCCAACAAACTATGTGTGGGTGACCAAACTTCATCCGACTTTTAGATTTGAACACCAATCCATAGCTTTGATTGATTTGACATCATCTAAGGCCTCCTTCAAATTCGGCAACCAAGAGGTCGAAAACAGCCCTACACAGCATCGAAACCCACTGTCGATGCTGTCTTTCCCATCTTCGACGACTTTTGGGCATTGCTCCAACAACTCACAGCGTCGGAAATCACTTTCGAAGCCTCAATTTCCAGATCTAGCGATGTCACAGCGTCGATAAGGGTTTTTTGACAGCCTTAGACGCTATCATTTGTAGATCCGACCATCTGTCCAGCGCTGCCCCCCTTCTTTGGCGTCTAAACGTCTGTCTGAAGTCTAAATTTGTTCATCCAGCAACTTCCACAGCCATTCCAAATGCCTCATAGCCTTTTACTTTTTCTCCGGCAACCTTACAGCATGAGAAGCCGTTGGCCATTAATTCTAGTGACCGTCTCCTTTGGATCCGACAACTCCAGCATCTTCGGACTTCTCCAGCGTCGTCGACCACTCTTCCACTGTCGGATCTCTTGTGTCTTCCTTCCGATGCCATCTGTTGACACCATTAGTCGATCTATAGTGGGTGTCAAAACCCATCTCCTGTTCATCGTGCGCAAAAGGGAGATGAAATCATTTTTGAGGTTTTTTTTCTGACAAATTTACAAAGAGGCCCCCCTGTATTTCTTTTTTGAAACTAAGTCCAAGGACTTTTGCAGCAAGGCCCCTGCACTTAGAATTTTCAAAAACAGCCCCCAATTCAAAAATTGTAAACAGCCCTACCTTCAGAACTTACAATCCAGCACCTTTATTTTCTGAAATTGCAATACCCCTGCCTTTGCTAAAAATTGCGGCAAAGCGTAATTAAAAAAAAAAAAAAAAAAAAAAAAAAAAAAAAAAAACAACAAGCCCTTTCATTCAAAAATTGCAATTTGGTACACAAGTATTTGAAAAAGCTTATTAGGAATTCTTAAAGGGTACATTCCTTCCACTTAAGCTTGAATTAAACTTTTAATTTGTCGGTCATATTAAGATCCTTTCTTTTATTCTGTTTGCTTTGGTAACTTATTTAGCATCTTTAAGTTAATTACTTAGTGTGAATTTAATATTGTAGTAGTATACATCTTTATGTTTTGAATTGCATCATCTATTCATCCAGAGTCACTTGTGTTGAGTCTATCATAGTTACCAATGCAAAACTTGCAAGTACAGTTGAGATATCGTCCCAAACCTATATCAACCTCAATGAAAAATATGATTCCCTAACTCAAAAATGTGAGAACTTACCCATAAGACAAGCTAACTTCACTGAGTCCTTGTCTCAAATTCAAAACTAGTTTTAAATGCAGTTAGAAGCCAAAACTCAATCTATACTCAAACTTCTAGGTGAACGTCCTATCGAAAAGTCAATGGTAAATTTTTCAAAACTTAATATAGGTCAAACTTCTCCCATTGGGTATACTTAGGGGTCAATCCTCAATCTGTAGGTTTTGATAGAGAATTTCCAATGGAAAACCCAAAAGATTTTCCAAATGTTAGAGAGACACGTGACTAAACCTTGGTAATAAAATAGGGTTCAACTACAAGACATCCCACATCAGCCACAACAAAATATGGTAGTTGACCGTAGACATGTCCTTAGAGATGATGATGTCACCAAAAGGCTAAGGTTGATATATCTAGTTTTGATGGGGTTTGATCCTGGCACCTTCATCGATTGGATAACCAAATTGGAAAGATACTTTAATGGTATAACATGACGGATGCCCAATACATCCGACTTGCAAAGATGAAGTTGATAGGATCTACCCAACATTACTGTTTAAGTGTAGAAAGGGATATAAAAGAGGGTAGAGAGGCAGATATCACCACATGGGCTGAAATGAAAAATAAATTAAGACTAAAATATGTGCCCCATTTTCACAGAGGCCAACTGATGGACCAATGGATGAGATTAAGACAAGGAACCATTACTGTCATTAAGTATTATTAAAAATTTAATAATCTCTTTTTAAGATGTCAAATTAATCAAGACAAGTGGGTTAATGGTCTTAAACCTGAATTTAAAAGAGATTTGGTCTTACATGTTCCATGTACCCTCGAAAAAGGTAGTTTATAAGGCATTGGAACTTGAAAAGTATCAGAAGTCCCTACCCTTTTAGACATATCACTTCCCAAGTTAGGGATACTTAAACAACCAGATTTACATCCAGGTCAATGTCTAACCAAAGGGTGAGTTCACGTCCTAGAATGTCTGAGGTCGAATATTTTAAATGTCATGGCATCGGTCACACTGCATCACATTGTCATAATCGTACTCTTATAATAGAAATTGAGAAAAGTGAAGATTACAATGAGAGAAAAATAGATTGTGTTGTTAATTCATTAGATGAACCTGACGATATAGACTTAAAGCATGATGAAAATCAATATGATGTTGAGCATATACGTGCCATGAGATGCATTTTATTTACTCCTGATTTTAACGATGACTGGAAACGTACAAGCATTTTTCATGCATTTTTCATGTGTGGTAATGCCATATGCAAGGTTATCATTTATGGGAGCAGTGCAATGAATGTTTTATCAAAAGCTAGTGTAAAGAGGATAAAATTAAAATCTAAGCTCTATCCTAAACCGTACAAAGTGGCATAGGTAGATAAGACGACACTACCTGTTCATGAAAGATGTTTGGTTCCAATTAAAATTGCACACTATGAGGACTAGATATGGTGTGATGTTCTTCCAATGGATGTGGCTCATATTTTACTTAGTCGTCCTTGGTTATTTGATATGAATATCATACATTATGGGAAATCAAACACATTTTTTCAAGCACAATGAAAAATTTATTCTTTTAAGACCAGTCAAACCATCAATGAAAGAAAGACTTTAAAAGAAAATTTCTCCTCTTGAACCCCCAAAGAAAAGGCCTTTGCATATTCTGGCTAAGCAAGAGTTTCAAAAAGAGAGTAGAAAGTCAGGTTTAGTGTTTGTGTTGGTAGGAAAGTCCGAGTCTAGTGTCTGTGTAGAGGAGTCTGTTGTTCGATCATCAGAAGTTCTAGACCTTTTGAATGAATTTAGGGACGTGACCCCTAAAGAATTACCACCTATGAGGGGGACATATAGCATGCTATTGATCTAGTTCCGGGATCACAATCACCAAATTTAGCACATTATCAAATGAATCCCAAGGAACAAGATGAACTCAAACAGCAAGTAGATGAGTTGCTTCATAAGGGCTTCAGTCGTGAAAGCCTAAGTCTATGTGTCATACCTACTTTGCTAACTCCAAAGAAAGATGGGTCTTGAAGAATGTGTGGATAGTCAAGCCACAAACAAAATCACAATCAAGTATAGGTTTCCAATATCTCAATTGGATGATATGTTGGATTAAATGGCTGGCTCACAGTGGTTTTCCAAAATCGATCTTCGAAGCGAATACCATGAAATCCGAATTAGAACTGGCAATGAGTGGAAAACTGCCTTTGAGATTCAAGATGAGTTGTATGAATGGTTAGTGATGCCCTTTAGATTGTCTAACGCACCTAGTACTTTCATGAGGGTAATGACTCAGATTTTACAACCTTTCATTGAGAAATTTCTGGTAATTTATTTTAATGATATTTTGATTTACAGTCGTTCTTGAAACACTTTGTGTTAAAAAGTTGTATGTGAATCTCAAGAAGTGTTGTTTTATGCAAACCAATATGATTTTTTGGGATTTGATATTTCACATCATGGTTTAACTATGGATCCTTCTAAGGTAAGTGCTATTCGAGATTGACATTTCGTGAGATCAAAAAGAGAATGACTGAAGCACCTGTAATACAACTACCTGATTTTTCAAAAGCTTTTGAGGTTGCCTGTGATGCTTCAGGAGTTGGTATTGGAGGTATTCTAAGTCAAGAGGGTCATCCCATTGCATATTTCAGCGAGAAACTTAATAAGAGGGTCATCCCATTGCATATTTCAGCGAGAAACTTAATGAAGCTAAGCAAAAATATTGGACATATGATAAAGAATTTTACGTTGTAGTACAAGCACTAAGGTATTGGCGGCATGACTTGTTAACTCAAGTGTTTGTACTTTATCCTGATCATCAAGCTTTGAAATATTTGCAATCTCAGCGTAAACTTAGTACTAGACATGCAAAGTAGATTGAGTTTCTCCAGGAATATACTTTTGTTCTTGAGCGTTATGCAGGTGTTGAGAATAAACCAACGAATGCCCTAAGTCGTGTAGTCGCAGTCCTTCAAACTATGAGTGTCAATGTCATAGGTTTTGATAGGTTGAAGGATGAGTATGTCACGTGTCCAGATTTTGGTATTATTTTTTAAGAGGTGCAAAGTGGGAATCGTCAAGAATATGTTTATTTTATGGTTAAGGATGGTTATTTGTTTAAGGGTTCTAAGCTATGTATTCCCAACAAGTCATTGCATGATTTTTTTATTTGGGAATTACATGCATGAGGCATTGAAGGGCATTTTGGTAAAGATAAAACAATAGCCCTAGTTGAAGATAGATTTTATTGGTCTTCTTTGAAATGGGATGTTGCAAGAATTGTGTTCATGTGTTGAACATATTAGCTAGCAAAAGTTAAGAAAAGAAACAAATGGTTGTACACACTATTATCTGTTCCACACACCCCTTGGCAAGGTATTAGCATGGATTTTATTCTTAGTTTGCCTAAGACCCCTAGAGGGTTTGATTCTATTCTGTTGGTGGTAGATTGATTCTCAAAGATGGCTCACTTTCTACCCTATCAAAAGACTGTTGATGCCTCATATGTGGTAAAATTATTTTCAAAAAGATTGTCAGATTGCATGGATTACCATCTACTATTGTGTCTGATAAGGGTATTTGTTTTGTGAGCTATTTCTAGAAAACTTTGTAGAAACTTTTTGGGACTAAACTGAAATTTTTTTTTTGCTTTTCATCCACAAACTAATGGTCGAACCGAGGTTATTAACGAAGTTTGGGAGACGTACTCAGATGTTTGGTAGGTAAGCACTTAAGTACTTGGAATTTAGTTTTGTCTATTGCAGAGTTTGCCTACAATAATTCTGTTAATAAATCCACAGGAAAATCTCCATTTGAGATTATTCAAGGTTTTACTTCCCGTACTTCCATTGATCTTGTACCCTTGTCACCTGATACTCGTGTTTTTGCTTCTGTTGACACATTTTCACAGCACATTCATGATGTTCATACCACTATACGAAGAAAAATTGCACTAATTAATGACACTTATAAGTTGCTGCTGATTTATACCGTAAGCATCGTGAGTTTAATGAAGGTAATTATGTTATGGTTCGCATGCAACTTAAGAGATTTTCTATAAGTTCTTTTAAAAAGTTACATACATGAGCCAGTGATCCTTTTCGTATTTTGCGAAAATTAAGATCAAATGCATATATTCTTGACTTACCTCCAGATTTAAGGATTAGTTCAACTTTCAATATTGAGGATTTGTTTCCTTACAGAAGCACCTTCAAGCCTCTTCTTTTACCTACAGGGATATCAAACCAAGGAGTTTATTTATCTTTGGATTTTGTTTCAGTTCTACACCGATCACAGTTCACACCTATAGATCAAGTTGAGAGTACCTCAAAGATGAGATCATAACTTCTTCAGGCGAACTATATAGGTATCTTGTGAAGTGGAGAAACAAGCCTGACACTGATGCTACATGGATATCCGAAGAGGAACTTCAGGCATTGGACCCAGATTTACTTGATCAGTATTATCATGTGAACTCTCCAGTGAAGCGTTCAGCGTTCCTTCACGCGGGGAAGAACTGATGGGGATCGCGATGTGTGCCCAATTCGTACTTATTTTAGACGCAATCGTAGCAATTAGGATTTCTTTATGTGATTAAGGATTTTAAGGGTATTTTGGTATTTTATTTGTTTGTTACAAGTATTTTATGCATACGCGTATTTTATGCATATCTTATGGCTTTTAATCTATAAATAGGGTAGCTTGTATTAGGGTTAAATAGCACTTGATTGTTGAAATATATTATTACTTCTTTGTTTGCCCTAATCCTCCTAAATTCTTCCCTACTTCTTCCCTTCTCCTCCCTTAAGAGGTTTCTT
This sequence comes from Pouteria campechiana, assembly GCA_036873735.1. Classification (NCBI taxonomy): domain Eukaryota; kingdom Viridiplantae; phylum Streptophyta; class Magnoliopsida; order Ericales; family Sapotaceae; genus Pouteria; species Pouteria campechiana. The sequence continues at coordinate 35,993 of JAYJMB010003625.1, forward strand.
CATCTTTCTTCTCTCTTCTTCCCACTTGTGTTGCATCAAAGAGGCATCTATAAACTCCACAAATATTGTCCCCCTAGGACAATCCACCAAAAAATTGATTAAGGTTCTCTCTCTTATCTTTCCACCCATCTGCAATAACAAAACATCCATATTTTGCCCATTTCTCTTCATAACTCTTCATTAATTTCTGTGTATGTTCTTTCTTATCCTTCAATAGATGAACCCTTACTTCATGATAACTAGGGAGCTTCATTTTAAGACCGTATTGCAAATTGTTTGCATGTACGTTCTCTTACTTCTTTTTATAAATATCACTAATAGTTGTTTGCTTGGCTTTTTTTGTCTTCCTTTTCTCCACCACACTCTCATGATTAGGAGTAAAATATACATCCGTTAGTCCCTTTTGCTTTGGTTTCTTCAATTGAGGAGCCACTCTGCTATTTCCACTTGATCCTGATAATTTTTTTTCCACGACTATTGACTTCTATTACATCAAACTCTTCATCCTCACTAAAAACATTCATATCAAAATTTGAAACCAAATTCATTTGCTCCTTCTTATCCTTCTTTTTAGACATATATACTCTTTAAGTTCTTCTTTCACATGTTCAGAGCATCTCTTACAAGAAACTGTATTTCAAAAACTGCCAACTAAATGTTGTTTAGCCCCTGCAAATGCCACCTTTTGTCACTTTTTCACAAAATATACAATTGACTAAATTTACATCTTGAGGGTTGTCCAACAGAGCATATTTCCAAGCAAGGTCTTTTTTCATGTTACTCATAGTGAATTACTATAGTTCAAAAATTCAGATATCAACAATAAAGGGCAACTACCTCTATTGCTTTGCATTAAAAAAAAAATTAAGAAAATATTATGGGGGTAGCATTCTCTACATAATTAAAAAAAAAAAAAAACAAACCAGCATGAAAATATTATGAGGCCAGCATTCACAGCAACACAAAGTCACCTAATCAAGTAGCTAGCATCAATTGGCAATAATAAAAATGCATTTTAGACAAATATAAACTAATTAGAAACTAATAAAAAATTACAATGGGCAACAAAAATAAATAAAAGGGAGACAAGGACTGCATGCTATTGAAAGAATTGAAAAAAATGGCATTTTACCCAATTTGTTCACTTTCGAACCTCTACATGGCCGAAGCACTATGCAGTAGCATCAGTAGCTGGCAGACGAGAAAACAAAGGGAAAAAAAATTGCATGCCATTGTTGCAAGCTTACAGCAACAGAAGTTATGGAGCAAAAAAGGGAGGTAAAACCAAAGACAATAGCTATTTTCAGCTTTTCCAACTAAGTTGGATCACAGAAAATGGTTGTCGAACGTTAGAAAGAAAGGGAAAAACAGGAAGAAGGGTGGGGGGGGGGTGGGGGAAAGACGGAAGACAAAAAATAGAACAAAAGGGAAGAAGGGAGAAGACATTGTAGAAAAAACAGCAGAATAGGAAGAAACGGAAAAAAAAATAGAAAAACAGATACCTACCTGCGAGCCAAATCTAGTCGACTCACGCCATCCTTGACATGATTGTACTCTTGTTTTCACATTGTTCGATCAAATCTAGTCGATTCACGCCATCCTTGACATGATTGTACTCTTCTTTTCACATTGTTCATTCAAATCTAGTCTAACATCCATGGTCATTGTTGTTGAGACAGGAATAAGACGATCAGCCATTGAACCCAATTTTTTCTCCCTTGTTCACAAACAAGCGCTCATGATTTTCCAAGATTACGAGTACTCATTTTCAAAAATTCTAGTTTAGTTTAGGCATCTTGGATTTTCACAAATTACGCTTTTTTTGAAATTTTACAAGTGTCCCTGAGTTTCTATAATTTACAAAACAACCATCGGGTTTTCTAGAATTTATAAAATAGCCCAAAGTTTTTTCTGAAATTACAAAACAGTGCTTAAATTTCCACAAATTGCACTTGAAGTCTTTAACCCCTGTGGTTTCTACAAATTTGCAAAACAATCATATTTTAAATTTATAATAAGCCTCTTGAGTTCTGAAATTGTAGAAAAAATTGAAAAACGCTTTTCTCAGATATTTAAGAAAAGGTAATCAAAGCCTAAATTGCTTCCAAACTAGATGCCTAAGCAACAAGGCATAAAACCTTGTCCAAAAACTAAGAAAAATTTAGAGTCATTAGAAATCCATACCAAAATGCATCCAGACCCAATATGAGTCTATTTAGCAAATGTCATCAAACGAACAGATCATATGAATCAGAAGCTCGCATTATTGAGATGGAACACATGATCAGTCAACTCCTAATCAGTCATCGGATGTGTCATCTTGCAAATCTTCTGATTGAAGATTCAAGCAAAACTTTAGATGATCTAAAAGAATAGATAAACAAGTTTGTTTGTGGAGAAGAAAATACTTTCAAGATGCAACAGAAAATTCTCAAGAGGCACATGAGGTAAAATCAAGAACTCGGCAAATTAGTCTTCTATGTTCTTCAATATCAAAGAATTCTAAGCCTATGCAGCACATTGGAGAATTGCTAAAAAAGAAGTGTCAAGTTGAGTTTTTTGAAGTGTTGTCAATTAACTAAGATGGCAGTTCGATTTTTTAGCTTACATCATTGGTTGCCATCCCAGTCAAAGAAGACATTGCACAAAAAAAGGAATTTGCTAAATTAAAACAACTCTAAAACTAAATGATGAGTTTCTAAGCCGGGGAGAATGCAACAGAAGTTGATGTATCATACAATATGATTGTTTATTTTTGCAACTATTGATTTAGATTTGGTTGTAAATTTATTTTACAGGGGTCCATTTATAATTTTTATTTTAGGAGTTAAAATAAATGGTTGCAACAGAAGAAGATATTTTTATTTTATTTTAATTAGAGAAAATGTTGAGCCTGTGTAGTATTTATTATCACCTCAATTCTATCTTTTCCCAAATCCTTTCCCCTCTTCTAATCACATCTTCCCCCTCTAATCACTTCTCCCTTCTCTAATCTCTTCTCCCCTCCTTTTGAGAGAATTGGTCTTCCATCCACTTTCTTCCCATCTGTCCTAGATCAATACTACATAGGCTCAACACTGAATTCCTAACCTACTACTGGTTGTCTCTTAAATGGATAATTCTTTATTTTTCCAAGAAAAAAATATCTGAGATCACCATCAACACATGAAATACATCTTGCAATATTATGCAACTCTATGATCTACCCAGAGAGATGACAACCCAGATTTGTATCAGAAATATCCAAATATGAATATCATTCTGGAGCATAAACAAAGGGCAGGAAATAATAACCCTCCATGTTATGCATCATGAGAAGACTAATGTTCTTAGAAGTCTTGAGCAATCTTTTCAAGTTCTGGCATAAAAGAACCCCTGGTAACCATATTCAGTAGTAATTTATAACAAATCCACTTCAGTAGATAGCTTATTCAGTAGACAATTAAGAGTAATCATGAAGTTATGATACACCAGCAAATTCAGAACAATGGCAGAGATCAAGAATAGAAAATACCATTGGAATCCCTAACTCTTTGAGGTCATTGTCCCCCATCTGCTTCAAAGCAGTCATGTCAATCTGAAAATTAAACCAAAATTATGCAAAATCTGGTAATCAAAAATAGGAAAAAGAAATGAAAGAGTAAAAGAGGTCCCTTATAAATCATTATTTTCCAATGAGACTTCCAAATAGATTTAGAATGACCAGTTCCACTAACAAAAAGCTTTTGCAATTTTGCACACTACAGTGTAACATTAGTGGACGGGTAGATTGATTGACAGTGGGAAGAATAGTCATATAGGTGAATAGAATGCTGGATGGCCAGTTCCACGGTAACCCATGTTGATAGTCTGTAGATGCTTCTATAATTGATTTCTCACATACATTTAATGATATTTCAGTGACTTCAATTTGTTTATGATTATATTTTCACAAATTCAATTAATCGATAAATTGTTTAGTTCCCAATTTGAAAATGAAAACTCATTATGCATGGTTGGTTCCTTGAAACCATTTTGATTGCAAAATGTGCAATCGTGTGCTTTTTTATTATTTTTACACTTTAAAAAGTTAACTAAATTAAAAAAGTTGCTACTTCCTCCCCTACTTTCTCCCAAATGACTAACAACTTAACAATGCTTCTTTATCAACGATAACAGCAACAACAAGAACAGCTGTTTCTTTCATGCAAGCAAACACTTGAAACAAACATGATATTCAGCATGGCATTAATTACATAACGCTTTGCAGCTCTTGGCATTTTATCACCTTCTCTCCTTCCTGAAATTCAATAGGGTAGCACCAACAGACGGTAACATGAAAAATAGATGGTTTCATCATGTAAAGAAAGGCCGAGAACTGCACCAAGTAGGATTGAAGAGATTAAACCAATTGGCAAGGGGAAAACCTGAGGTACTGTAGTTTGAATGAGCAAATGGTACTGGAATTTGACAGCAGAATTCATGTCCGGGACAAAGCTTCGATGATGATGATATTTCCAGTTAAAAAAATGTCAAAAGGAATACTCAATACTTAACAAAGAACTCTGTTCATCTAGCATCATAGACCATCATACATGTTTCATAATGATTATAGTATCTGATCAATGCACTAAAAAGTGACATTTGAACATTCAAAAAGTATCTTACCTCCTCTGCCTGAAAGTGAATAGAATACTTCTCCAAACCCAGAGTATGTAACAGGCCAGCAACAGTGAGTGGCTCATCCACCTGCATAATTGCAAAGAATTGCATAATATAAATGAGACAATAAAATGAAAAGCAAATTCCTACCACCATCACAAAGTTCTTTGTATTCTAGAATATCCAACTGCCAAGAAATAGAAGTAAAATATGATTATCTTAAGAGGCCCTTCAGATTCATTATGATATGCTGACTTCCAAATAACAAACCTATCAAATCATTCAGATTTGGCACTTCACAGTTTAATCTGTGACTAAAGTAATACTTGAATAATGGTGTCAAATATATGTGTGTGTGTGTGTGTGTATCAGCTCATGTCAATGCTATGCAACAACCAAAAATGGCTGGCTTACTTTTGAGTTAAAATCCATCATGAATTCTGGCTTCACAAAGTAGTAAAATGCACATAATCACAATCTATGTTAGATCAATCAAAATAATTTAGTCTGAATTTGATTTGTCCTTCTGATTCCACAAGCCAGTGAAAGAGATGAGGATCAACTAAGTTTGAAATGTATGCTAACTCAAATTAAGAGTGCTTTCATCATATTATGACTTTTTTTTCCATGCCACATTGTCTGGTCTTGTAATGAAAGGCAAATTTTCTCAAATATGGGTTCACATCATGACATAAAAAGAAAGCAGAATTTTTCTATGTAGAAAGTATATGCTTTAAATAAAAAATGATAAATACAGCAAAAAATAAAGGGGAAAAACTCGTACAGAATAAGGATTCTTATGCATCATGCCAGTTGGAGGAAGTCGAGTAACTGTTTTTGCAGCTTCAAGGGCAACAGGACCCTTTGTCATAAAAGCTGTTGGTCTTGTTACCTCCATAGCACCCTTTGTCACATAAGAATTGGACCTTGGAGCATTAACAGTCCTTACAGATGGAAGACATCGAAGCTCATCTGCATTCCTTGCAGGGGACATGCCCCTAGAAACACCTAAAATTCTGTCAGGAGATCGATGCCTCGCTCCATCTAGATGCCAAGCAGAGTAAGATTTCCTCAATGAATCCATACGGAGCAAGTCATCCGCACTTCTGGTGGGAGGAATTCTCCTTGGAAGAGTGGAGGCCTTTTGTTCAAACACACGTTGTCGTGTTTCAATTCTTGGAGAATGGACTGTCCGTGAGAGCTTTGCACGAAGGTCTACACCATTTTGTTCTTCCCCATCATTTCTGTTTCTTCTAGATAAGTTTTTGCGCATGAGTTTGTGTCTCAAATCACCTTCACCAATCCAGGCATCTTGAATAATTTAAGGACATAACAAAAGAAGGACTAAAAAGGCATACTAAAATACAAGCATGTGATAAATTTTCAGTTTTTAAAGGATACTGAATATGTGCTGGCTATCGTCATTCAAATCATCTTTCCGTTGGCTGCATTATAGTATGAACATTATCAGTGTAGAGATACAACACAGAACTAACGCACTTCACTTGAATGTATAGAATAGAACTTTAGCATGCAGATATGACATGGATGCATCATGACAGCATTACCATGATTTTTACAGTAAATGCTGAAGCACACACCTTTTTTCAGTGAAAATGCTTTGCATTGCTATCTAATAAATTGTGCATATTTAAATGCTTCAAGGATAAAAAGTAAAACACAAAATCCCCAAAGCTCTCTACATAACAAAACAAACATCCATAAGAAATGCATAAAATAAGAGATCTCCTATTAAGGATTGCATTGATGTCAAATAAAAAAAATCCAATCCATGTGCTTCAAATATCAGATTTTGACTTAAGGCATGTTAGGTTAGCAGTAAGTGTTAGCATGGAATATCATTCCATATTTTGGGGAACCATGAAGAAATTGTAAGGTTTGTGCATATATGTAACCTTCTGCTAAACAAGGAAAAAACACATGATGCTTAAGCAATATAATTCTTAAGATTCGAATTATGGTAGTTGATTAAGCTTTGTATCAGACATGCAAGGCAAAAGAATATCAAAGAAAGAAATAAAATATATAGTTCCCAATACTGTATGACAATAATGGTGTTGTTGATGTGTTCTGAACAAGACTAGAGAGAGGCTAATGATCATAGTTCTGAATATTGCTATTGGATGCCATATTGGTTCCCTTAGAAACTGATATTATATGTGCATATTCTATCGGTATCCAGACCACATTTGCCCTCATTACACAATTTTTTAGCCAAAAAAATTAAGAAAAATATCCAAAAAAATAGAGATACACAAGAATCACCATCATCATTATCAAAAGCCTTTTACTACCTAACTGGGATCAGCTACATAGATCTTGTTATGCCATTCCTATCGATCTTGAGTTATGTCCTTATTAGGCCTAAGCATTTTCATATCATGTCTAATGACCTCTAGCAATGTTCTTAGCCTTCCTCTAGCTCTATTGTAGTCTTCTGTTTTGATAAATTCATGCCTCCTAACTGGTGCAAGTTTCAATCTCCGTTTCATATGACCAAACCACCTAAGTCTACTTTCCCTCATTTTATTACCTATTAATTTTAACTTTAGGTCATATGATGTTACTTAATTTTAAATTTTATCTTTTCTTGTTTTACTACTCATCCATCTCAAAACCCTCATTTCAGCTACACTCATTTTATGTACATGTTGTTCTTTAACTACCCAACATTATATCTCATAAAACACAGCAAGTCTTATAGTTGTCCTATAAAATTTTCCTTATAGTTTAATTGATACAAAAACATATACTTTTGTATTTTATAAATATAAAAAATGCTCTGTCAGTCCATTCCTTTAAGCTGGTTGTCTATGAATTTATCAATTTGGTTTGTGTCAGTTAGTAATGCCTACATCATTTTATTTTATTTTTTTTGTAGATGAATAGCATATGATTTGCAACATATAAAAATTTAAAAAAAAAATGAAAGAGAGAAAAGAAGGCAACAGTCAATGCATGTCAAGCAAAGGTATTTAGTACAAATCCAATGTCAGATAATGAAGATTACAAGTCAAAGAATAAAGATAGGAAGTTATGATGGCCAAAAACGAAAGTCTGTGAACTACTTTCAACGAAGGGCTTCGTAGACAACTGTTCTCAAAAAAGTAATTGAATTTGTGACATCGGTGGGAATAGTGGTAGTGAAAACGTCATGCTAGTATTAGTGGAGGAATTTTTAAGGGTCTGAATCGTGCTTTTGGTTAAATAAAAAAAAAAACAATAGTGATGTGGGTACAGATGATACATCCCAATTTAAATTAACATTCATGGGAACTTGAAAAATGGTTATCAATTGGTGTGAACAAATGTTCAAAAAATAAAAATAAAAATCAAGTGCTACACGGAAAGTTGAAATAAATGTGGAATAAAAACATTATTAATAATCTCGAAAAGGAAACAGCAAAATTGTTTTACCATAATAGCATTCCTCAACACGTTGAAGATTTTTCATAATTCTGAGTAGTTGTAAATGCGCTCAAAAAAAAGAGGTTCAAGCACCTACTTCATATGAAATTAATTAAAATGCTTGAAATAAGTATACCAAGAAGTACAGACATACTTGCAATCAGTTGGAAAGATGTATGCATTAAAAAGTCGTACAATCAGGTGCCATAGTTGGATTAACTCAATTGGGTTGAGAAAGATTAAGTTTATGACTTTATGGTCTTATCGTCGCTTGAGTACTATTTTTATAATGGCAATTGATATATCTGACCAAGTGAAAAATGTCTCACATATATTTAGTTTAATCTACAAAATAGTAGATGAAATTAGAGAGAGTAATGTGGCTTAAATTATCACTGACAATGAAGATTCATATAAGGCAGCAGGCATAATGCTTGTGGAAAATAGAAACAATCATTATATTGATCTCATTCTTGAGGATATTAGAAAGAGAAAAAATGTGGAAAACGTAATACAAAAAACAAATGCAATCACCACGTTTATTGATAATTAATGAGGTAATCACCCTAATGAATAAATTCAGAAACAAACATGAATTATTCAAACCCAAGGTAACTAGTTTTCCAAAAAGGTTTATAGTGTTAGAAAGTTTATACACTACATGAGTGCTTAGTGAGATAATTTGATTTCAGCACTGGACTAAATCCAACTATGAAACATTAAAAGTGCGTATTTTACAAATGTGTTCGAATGTAAGAGATAATATGTAATAGGGTAAAAGAGTGAATTACGATGTCACTCATCTGGATAATCCAACTAGAATCACGCCATCTAGACCATCTATAAGGACCCATGTCAGTCTGGCCCACCCATCTGGACAGTCAAACCTATCCAATCTCACCTTTGCTCACGTGGATCTATCTTATATCATGCTAGCATATTCCAGCAACACAATCTGTCCATTTAATTAAGCCAAACCTGATCTGCACAATCTGTCTGTTCAATCAAACCTTCCATGTTCCTGTTAACATGCTCTCATCTGTCCAAGCAAATCACGTCTGTTCAATTGCTTCTTTTTGGACATTTTGGCACCATCTGCTGCACGGATCTTGTTGGCAAAGGCAATCAAATGTTGCCCATCCAACGCTATCCATCCAAGGCAGTCCAAGAAACAATGATTATAAGAGATATGTGCTCCAATAATCATTGTGATCATCAACTTCATGCATAAAAGTTGTTTCACAATAAAATATTGTATTGTTACTTCACAATTATAATAATAATATGGTGAAGTTGATTATTGGAACACCTATCAATCAGCATCTGCTTTTGATAATCTTGGTAATAGTTTCAATTACTTTGCATGGTGTTGCCCCATCTGTTACATCATAAATAAAACCCACTATAAGCATTCCATCAATTTCAACGAGTCAAAGAACCTTAATTAAAAGTTCACAACTTTCACGATCTCATATAATTTACTCAAATGCTTATTATCTCTATAATTGAATATATGTCCACAAAAAGTTCACTTATAACCTTTCTATACTTAGATTCAGTCAATTGCCAAGACGAAATCATATCACTAAGTGCACATTTATGACTGTCCAAACCATTTAATACTACAAAATTTACAGCAAAATGAGTTGCTTTAAGGCTCAACAATTCACGTCCATTGGTAACGATTTTAATCAGATAGTAGTTAAGAGGATTTAATTTTTTTATTCATGCTAGGGATTTTAGATATTCAACTGTTTAATTTAGGATTTGATATATGCATCATCAAGTGATCAAAATATAGATCAACTTGATGAATAGCTTAGATTGGTGTTGTATTTATTTTATTTAGGATTTTTATTTATTAAAGTTTTATTGAACGTATTAATTTTCTATAAACAGAATAGCATTTGTTAGGGTTTTCAGACTTCAATTGTTGATGAATTGAAAAGTTTTCTATGTCTGTTCTTCCCATATATCTTACCCTATTTCGTCTGTTTTCCCTAATCATTCCTCTTTTTTCCCCTGTTGAGAGGATCCAACTCTTTCTTTCAAAGTCTTCTCCCTTTTCATTTGATCAATTTGGTATAGGGCATCTTGTCCTATATCAATTCGACATCAGAGTCGAAGTCAAGATTTGGATCTATCTGAGCCAAAAGCCTTGCATTCTATCTTCCGCACCCTGTTCCATATGTAATCCTGCCCTAATTATAGCAGTCAAAACTACATCTGCCACAACATTCTTTAAATAGGAACTATGTGATTCCTGATCTAATCATTTCAATACTTTTCCAATAGTTTCGGCATTCACAAAGATATTGCAGAGGTTATCCACTACTGTCATGCAGACAAAATTATAGATGAAAACCATCTTCTTCCTGTGTGTTGGATTTGCTGGTTGCACATGCACAAAGGTGTTCCATTTCAAGCAGGACTCTTATTCCGCACACCCCAGCTACAGATTTATTGTCCTCCAGCTAGTTGAGAACGCCTGCTAACTAAACAGAAAAGTAAAAAACTCAACGTCCTAAGGCTGTTGATCTGCAGATTTTCATTACTGTTTATGCCATTCTCTTAGATCTGGTGTCCCAAAGCATTGATCTGCTAACAATAACCCAGCGAGGAAGACGACACCCATCAAAAAGGGGGTTTTGAGTGTTTAGACATTTCAGCCCCTGTTGAATTTCTGAAGTTGAAAATAAGCCTTTGGTTTCGAATCTATAAAAGAGTACTTGTGCCTGTCTTTCGAAAATTTGCAAGCCATCAGGAATTTTTACACAGCCCCTCTAATTTCTCAAAGTTGCAGAAGGGTACCTTTTTGAAATTTACAAAAATAGCCCTGAGTTCCTAAAATTTTGTAAAACTATCCATCAGTTTTTTGAAATGTGCAAAACAGCGGCAGCTTGGACATTGCGATTCCATTAGTATTGTCTGAAATTACAGGAAAAACTTTGAATTTTGAAATTACAAAAAGCTCCTATGTTCTGAAATTTCAGAGAGCTCCCTATTTTCAGAAATTACAGGAAGCCTATTATTTTCAATATATATACTTACATATATATGTGTGTGTGTGTGTGTGCATGTATATATCCTATTGAAGTCTCATTTTGAGCCAAATAGATGAGGAAGTTTTCTGACTCTTCCTGTGATACTTTTTATAGAGATTCTCATGCTCATTATCCCTTAAACTATTCAACCATAGAATATTATGATTATGATTATTCAAGTTATCCAAAAGAGAGACATGGGTAGGTTCCATTCCATGCAGTGACATTCCATATTACACTGGTCAATCAGAAATTCAAGCTTTCCACAGTTGGGTGAAGTTCATGGAACATCAATTTTAATGTCACGATATGGGAATGAAAAGCTGTATTTCCAGCTTCAAAGCTACCCAGAGATGTGAGTTACAGCATAGAACTGAACAAACTATTGAGATTTATGACAATTTATTATTCTTAATTGGTTAAAATTGAAGGCAACTTGAGATAAAGGCTTGATCGCTCAATGACTATATGTCTTTCATAAAAAAATGTCATAGATTGTGACAAGATGATAAAGTGCGTAAAAATATTTTACAGATCCAGAATTGGAATTGACATCTTTTCAGGATGCCTAACAGGGATTATTGTGAAGTAAATAAAATAACCCGATTCCAATTAAAATAAAATCTTTAGGAGTCAAGTCAAGTCAAGTCACGAAGGAGTATTATGATTTGATGATCAAATGCAAAGATATAGGTGACAACTGACCATTGGGTGATAAAATATGGTGAAAGTTTTATATATGATTTGAGATCAAAATTAATGCACATGGAATTTGAGGATTTGAAAGAAGTGTATCAAATAGCAAAATCGATTAAAAAGGAATAGGCAACAAGATAGACAAAAGTTGAAGATAAAGAGGTATTCATATCCAAATCCTCAATTTAATGCCTCTTGCTTTTATGTTGTTGCTCAACTCCAAACTTTTAATGCCCAACTAATAAACTTAGCAGTTTAAATGGCTGAGTTGAGAAAACAAATAAAGAAGCAAAAACCGAGTCTTGGATCATGGCAAAAGCATTCTATGGAAGACAAAAGGAGTGACTCTCAAGAATCAAATGTGGGGCATGAAAGTGAAAGGGAACAAATAAGCATGAAACAATGCCTAAAATGTAAACAAAAGTAACTAAAGGAAGTAAGACAACAAGCAAATGTAAATGAAAGTAATAAGAATGCAAGAGATGGTAGCTAAAATATGCATAACAACAGCAAGATAAGTAGAACCTGCTCTAATATTAGCTAAAATATACATAAGAATTAACAACAGCAAAATAAGTAGAACCTGTGCTAATACCAAGTGTAGGACAAAAGTGCAATGAGCCCTAAATAAAAATAATAGAATCTAGCATCCTAGATCTAATTATGTAAAAAGTAGAAATGATGTGATGTTGACATCAAAAAATAAAATTCAGAAGTAATAAGTACACTACTAAATAATGCCATTCAGATCATAAATATTAGGGAACTAAAAAGTTTATAGCAAGGAACACATCGATCTCTACAATCATTAGTAGATTCCAAATTCTCAAAGAGTATCTCCAGATACTAGAACTAGCATCTTTTGAAATTCCTCCATTCTAGAGGGAAAAAAAACTTCAAAGGCATATTAACTCTTGTACAAGAATTCAAGTGGAAACTAGAGAAATAGAATTTTGAAAAAAAAAAAAAAGACTTTATTTTGAATTAATAATGCAAATAATTGAAGAATAGGAAAAGAAGAAGATGATGCTAATGATAAGAGGAAAAAAAAGGATAGAAAACATAGAATTTCCTTAGAATCACAACAAAGTAAATAGAGTCAGACCACTAACTTTAGGATACACAAAAGTCTCTTCTATTGCTATTGCTTGGCATGCAACATCCACAAGGCTCTATAAAGAAAAAAAACATGCCCTAAAATTTGTCACTCTATGTGAGCCTTATGCCACTGGGAGATCCTGGGTTTGAAGCATAGGATGAAGAAGATTCAATGATTATGGAGTGGCTGTGGAACTCAATGGTTCCTGAGATTAGTGGCACATGTATGTTCTTGGCTACTGCTAGGGATATTTGGGATGCAATGCAACAGACATATTCAAAAGCAAGAGATGCAGCTCAAGTATATGAGGTGAAGGTGAAAACGATGGCTGCTAAGAAAGGCAGTAAAACAATTGCCGAATATGCCAATCAATTGAAAAGTTTATGGCAAGACTTGATCATTGTAGGGTTATAAAAATCAAACGTTTTGAAGATTCTACTGTTCTAAAAGACTTCATTGAGCAAGATAGAGTATATGATTTTCTTGGGGGGCTTACTCCAAAATTTGATCAAGTGAAAATCCAGATTTTTGGCAAGCAGGTAGTTCCATGCTTTAATGAAGTGGTAGCACTGGTTCGAGGGGAGAAAAGTAAAACAGGACTTATGCTCGAACCACAAAGCACAGACAGCTCAGCTATGGTAGCCAGTGGTGGCAAGAATTCAACCACAAACATGGAAAAAGCACTATTTCCTGAAAGCGAAAAACCTGGACAACCAAAGGCCCCTGATCATGACAATTTGCGGTGCACCTATTGTAAAAAGGCACACCATACTCGTGAGCAGTGTTGGAAGCTTCATAGCAAACCTCCAAGCCGAGAGTGGGGACATAAAGGAGAACAATCAAGGAACAATGGTCAGGTGCATATCGCAAAGACAGCAGCAGAATGAAGCAGCACCAAAGGCTTCGGATGGTCTCAACCAAGAAGAGGTCGAGAGGCTGAGATCTCTGATTGGTAACCTTGACAAACCTTCAGGTACTTGTTCATTGGCGTACTCAGGTAAGATTCCAACCTCTATTGGATTAAATGTCTCAGATACAACCTTTGCCAACTCCTAGATGTTAGATTCAGGAGCTACCAACCATATGACTCACTCACCAAATGTCTTTTCCACATACTCCCCATGTCCAAGCAATAGGAAAGTAGTCACAGCTGATGGTTCTTAGACTACTGTAGCAGGTGTAGGAGATGTTAAAATAAACCCATCATTGACCTTAAAAAATGTTCTTCATGTCCCCAGATTATCCACAAACCTTATCTCCATCCAAAAGCTTACTTAAGATTTATGTTGCAATGTGGTTTTTCGTCATAGTCATTGTGTATTTCAGGATAAGGATTTGGGGAAGATGATTGGACATGATAAAGAACAGGATGGGCTCTCCTTCCTTAAAGCACTGAGCCAGTCAAACACTACTAACAGCAAATTACCTTCTTCTCTTGTTTCAGAACTTTATTCATCCAATAAAGATAAAGTTTGGCTTCACATCACCAACTTGGACATCCATCATTTAGAGTCATTAAAATTATGTTTCCATCTTTATCCCAAGGTATAGATGTTGAGAGCTTTCATTGTGAAGTGTGCAAACTTGCTAAACACAAACATGTGCCTCTTCCATTAAGTAATAAAAGAAGCTCTCTGCCCTTTTATCTCATTAATAGTGATATTTGGGGTCCTTCTACTATTCCTAATGTTTCTAGGACAAAATGATTGTATCGTGTTGCTTGGATTTTCTTGCTTAAAAATAAATTTGATGTCAATACTGTCCTCCCAAATTTTTGTTCCATGATTAAGAACCAATTCGGGGTCAATATCAGAAGGTTTAGGACAGATAATGCTAGGGATTATTTCAATCAAGTCCTAACTCCTTATTTTCAAAAGGAAGGGATAGTACATGAGTCATTCTATGTCAATACACCACCACAAAATAGAATCACAGAAAGGAATAATGGTCGTCTCCTTCAGTCAACCCGAGCCCTCTTATTCTAAAAAAATGTGCCTAAATCCTTTTGGGGGGAAGCAGTTCTTATAGCCACTCATCTTATAAATCATTTGCCTTCCAAAGTCTTGGGATTTAAGAGTCCAATGGAAACACTCTCAACATTCTATCCAAACATACACCCTACAAATAATCTTGTCCCTAGGGTACTTGGGTGCATGTCATTTGTCCATGTTCATAGTCAAAATAGATGGAAGCTAGACCCAAGAGCATTAAAATGTATATTTACGGGTTATTCCTCAACTCAAAAAGGGTACAAGTGTTAAAACCCTCCATCAAAGAAGTTCTGTGTCTCGATGGACGTTACTTTCAATGAACAAGCGCCTTACTTTATCACACCTTGTCTTCAGGGGGAGAATTCCATACTTGAAGATAAGGATGGGGATTTCTTGCTTAATCTGTCATTACTCCCAATGTCTGAGTCAATATCTGAGTCCATGTCAAATCCTGTGTCTAAACCTGTGCATGAAATTTCAAAAAATCCCAACTCTGCCATTGAGAATGTGAGATTTGGCAAGGAGTACTCGAGGAAGAAGACAGTCGCCTCTGGATCAATGCAAGTCCAAGAATCCAAACCAGATCCTGAGAATGAGGTAACAATTTCTAATTCTTCATCATAAGTTGAAACTGAATCTCATGTAAGTGATGATGACCTAGACCTTCCCATTATTGTTAGGAAAAGAACTAGAGAGTGCACAAAATGACCATATCCTCATGCACACTTCCTGTCTTTTAAACATTTTTCACCATCACATAAAGCCTTCCTGGTTAACATGAACATCATTGTCATCCCTACCACCTATCCGAGGCTTTATCCAATGAGAAATGGAAACAAGCAATGAATGAAGAAATTCAGGCATTGGAGAAGAACAAAACATGGGAATTGGTGAAGTTACCAGTGAGAAAGAAATCTGTGGGGTGTAAATGGGTATATAGAGTGAAATGTAGAGCAGATGGGTCAATAGAAAGGTATAAGGCAAGGATGGTAGCCAAGAGTTATACTCAAACCTATGGGATTGACTACCTAGAGACTTTTGCTCCAATTGCAAAAATAAATACTGTTAAAATCCTACTGTCATTAGCAGCTAATTATGGTTAGGAGTTACAGCAGTTTGATGTCAAGAATGCATTTTTGCATAGAGAACTAGAAGAAGAAATTTATATGAAGGTCCCACAAGATAATTTGGATGCTCATAATATTTGTAAATTGAATAAAGCCTTATATGGACTTAAGCAATCACTACGGGCATGGTTTGGCAAATTTGCAATAGTTATGATTGCCATGGGGTATAAACAAAGCTAAGGGCATCACACACTATTCATTAAACATTCTTCAAGGGGAATCATAGCACTCTTAGTGTCTGTTGATGACATAATAATGACAGGAAATGATGATAAGGAGAGACAGCTTCTAAGTCAGTGTTTGGCTAAGGAGTTTGAAATCAAAGTATTAGGAAGGCTGAAATACTTTCATAGGATTGAGGTGGTTCACTCTAAGTAGGGCATTTTTATCTCCCAATAGAAGTATATTACGGATCTCCTTAAAGAAACAGGCAAGAAAGCACACAAACTAGCAAGTACTCCAATAGACTCAAATCTTAGACTTGGAATGGCAGAGGAAGACGTCGCAGTAGATAAGAAAATGTATCAGCTCCTAGTATGAAAACTCATTTATCTATCTCATACGCGACTAAACATAGCATACACGGTGAGTGTGATTAGTCAGTTCATGCATATAGCCCAAAAGAAGTTTATTTGCAAGTAGCTCACCAAGAGTTACAATACCTCAAAGGGATACCAAGAAAGGGTATTCTGCTCATAAGAAATGGAGGTTTGGTGCTTGAGGCTTATAGGGATGCTGATTATGCTAGGTCAATGGTTGATAGGAGGCAACCACAGGATATTGCACCTTTCTTGGTGGTAAACTCGTGACATGGAGTAAGAAACAACATGTGGTAGCACGGTCTAGCGCAGAGGTAGAATTCCAAGCAATGGCTCAACATGTGTGTGAACTACTTTGGTTGCAGATCATCTTAAAAGACTTGAAGACCAAGTAGGATGGCCCAATGAGACTTTATTGTGATAATAAGTCGCCAATTAGCACAGCTCACAACTTGGTACAACATGATCGAACGAAGCACATCGAAATCGATAGACACTTCATCAGGGATAAACTAGAGAGTGGCAGTTCTCGCCATTTCGTAAATTTCGACAAAATTATCCCAGAAATTTTCGATTTCCCCCATCAGCGAGATAATCTCACGAGAAAGCTGCCCATTTCTGAAGTTAAGCAAAAATTTCGTGATTTTGGGGAAAATCTCAAAATTTTCTCTAATTTCTCGAGATTTCCCCCCAAATCTCTGCAAGATTTCACTGTAGAAGCAAAACCATCCCCCATCCCCCCGCCCTCTTAAAAACCTAAAGAAAACCCTAAAAATCAAATGCATCCCTTTTCTCCCACTATGAGCGTCCGAAACCTACCCAACTCTTCCCCAAAACCAATTTCGGAACCCATCTTAGTGATTTCGAAAACAAAAAAAACACATTTGCAACTTGGATCTAAAGATCGGAATTCAACAGTCACACTGCCAACGCCCAATCTAATTTTCCCCCATCTGAAACCATTTTTTCCTCTTCGAAATCGATAATGGATGTTTCAAAATCCATTTTCGAAGACATCTAGCAAGATTCGGGAGCTTGAAATCGAAGGGAAGAGGAGCAGTTTTAGATTTGGGGCTAACAGCATTCTGTATCCTCATTTTTTCGATTTGGGCGTAGCAAATCGACTTCAAATCCTTCGATTTAGTGAATGGAGTGTTCGAAATCAACAATGCGTTGGATTCAAATCTGATTCAGAGGCAAAAAATTCAGATTCAGTGGTTGTGGGAGGCATTGTTTATCGATAGCAACTTTTTGGGGAAGTTTTCCCCATTTTGGAGTACGATTACAATCTGATTCCATTCAAACCAGGTTCAAATTCAAACAAAAACTTGTATGAGATGGGTTCTGAAATTATTTTTTTTTACATTTTTTGAGGAAAAATGCATATTTTAGGCAAATTATTTGTATTACTTATAATTTATTAGTGTTTTATTTCTTAGAATTTTTATTATGTAAATTGAAATAAGTTGTAGATTGGGTATTCTATTTAAATAACTTCTTTATTTACAGGTTCAATATGTCAAGCTCAAGTACTGGAAAAAGCAGTAAAACAACTAAGCCACAAGATATTGCTTGGGAGCATGGGACCAATTGAAAGGTATCCGAATGGAGCAAAATGTAATTATTGTCGTCAGTAAATGAAATCTGGGAGTATTACAAGATTGAATGAGCATTTAGCTAGGGGGTACAAGAATGTTAAAAATTGCCCTAAGGTACCCTCAGATGTTAGAAAATTGATGAAAAGAGTTTTATCTGAAGGAGTAAACTTTCGAGACTCAAGAAAGCAGCAAGAGCAAAATCTTTCAAAGAGATTATATGGATTTCCTGCAACCATGGATGTCGATGATAAGGAAGGTGGTGAGGAAGGGAATAAAGCTGATTTAAGAAGAGTTATGCATAGCTCTAGAATGGAGCAATGGGAAAGGGAGTAAATGATTAGACTCGAGAGGAGCAGGCCAATATTCCATAGGTCTGTTAGGGAAGCTAGTGGTGGTAGTGGGGCTAGTGTTGGTAGTGGGGTTGGTGGTAGTGGGGCTAGAGAGATCATGGGTTATTTTGGGTTTAGCAAGAGTATAAAGGTGACTGCGCCTAGATTATATGGGCAAGCAGGTGGAGTACAAAAGAAAATTAAGCAGATGTTAAATAAGGGAAGGGACAGTGTTGCCCAGCTTGAGAAATTTTCATCCAAGTTTTTCTTCTACAATGCAATTCCAGCTCATGCAGTAGATTCGGTTTCATTTAGAAACTTTGTAGCCGTCGCCCAAAGGGAGGGAAAGAATGTAAAAACCCCCACGAGGAAGTAAATATATGGGAAATATTTAAAGGAAGAGGTAACGGAAATAAATGATTGGATAAATGGTCAAAAATTCCATTGGGACACTTATGAGGTAACCAACATGTGTGATGGATGGACAGGCCCGACAAGAATGTCCATAATTAATTTTATGGTGTATGCAGAGGTGTATCAGTATTTATAAAGTCGATAGATGAATCGGCTTATGTCAAGGATGTCAACTACATTAAGGGGGAGTTAGAAAAAATGATTGAATGGGTTGATGTGGATCATGTGGTGCAGATTGTTGCTGACAATGGATCTGCTTACAAAAGAGCTGGCAAAACACTGGAAGAAAGATATTCTCTCTATTGGACACCCTGTGCCTCACACTGTATAGATTTGATGTTGGAGGATATTGGTCATCGTCCTACAGTGCAAAAAACAATTCAAAGAGCACGCACAATGACCAAGTTTCTATACAACCATAGTTGGGTTCTATATTTCATAGAACATCTGGATATGATAAAAAAATTATTCGCCCTAATAAAACAAGATTTTCTACAAATTACATTGCATTGGATAGTTTGTACAAGGATTGTCAAGCTCTCACCATGGCTTTCAATTCCAATGAGTGGCAAAATTCAAAATACATAAGGATAGAGGAGGGGAAGAAAGCACAAGATATCATCATGACAGATGTATTTTGAGATTGTGTGCACTAGGTGTTGGGCATACTGGAACCCATCTATCAAGTATTAAGGATTGTAGACACTGAGACATATCCATCAATGGGTTCCATGTATGAATCCATTTATTTTATGATGCGAGCTATCAAAGAAAACAATCCTAAGGGAGTAGATTACGTTCTGCATATTATAGAGACTCGTTAGGAGGGCATGTTAAGTCATCCTGACATGCTGCTAGCGAGTATATGCTTTAATAAGTTCTAATTTCATGGAAAATATGAACATCCTTTTTGTTTACATTAACTCACATAGTTTCTAATTTGTGCAGCTTATTAGTTAATTTGTGCAGCTTATTAGTTAAGTCCCAAATATCATTATGAGCGGCATCTGGGTCAAGATGCCCAACTTGACACCTCCGTTTTTAAGGTGTTTGAAAAGCTTTTTCCTAAAAATCCCAATGCCGGGGATCTTGTTGGTGAAGTAACTGTATACAATGACCTAATACACTTGTATCATTTATAAAGATTATTTATTAATAATTACATATTTACACTATTTACTTTCTTCAATGCTACAGTTGATGTACTTCCAAGATGCAAAGGGATTATTTGAGATGAATGTAGCAATCCAATTAAGAAGTAAAACAACGCCATATAAGTAGAGGATATTAAAATAATAAGATATTGTTTACTTTCTATTTTAGAAAATTAACAAACTTTAATTTTCTTTCATAAGTGAATAGTGGAATTGTTATGGGACAAAGACCCCAAATTTGAGGCTGTTGGCATGTAGAATATTGAGTCAAACAGTATCTTCATCTCCATGTGAACGTAATTGGAGCACGTTCTCTTTAATCCACACGTGTAGAAGAAATAGTTTGGGTTACCAAAGGCTTCAAGATTTAGTATTCTGCCATTACGATATAAGGCTTCAGGAGAGATTGATTCAATCTGAAGAGTCCTCTCATGAAGATCCATTAGATTCGATGATGGTAGAGGATTATGCTCCTCTAGAGCAAGACGATAAAAGAGAAGACCCATTGTATGGACAATGGGTGGCTGCGGTCTAATAATTTAGATACTAGAGATGGATGGCCAGAACCTAGTATTACTAATTTAGCTCGTGAGCAAGGAGCTAATGTTCAAAGAGTAGTGGAGGAGGAGAGAACTCCAGTAAAAGACTTTGATCCATTAACAAGGTCTAAAAGCGCTTCTCAATCACAAGATCCTTCAAATCAAACTCAGTTTAGATTTTTATCAAGCACAGAATCTTCTTCAAGAACAAAGAGTAGAGGCGGTGATGATGATGATGATAGTGATGGTGATGATGGTAATGGTGGTGGTATGGGTGGTACTTCAAGCAGCGAAAGGCCTCTTAGCCCATTCACTGGAGAAGCTAATTTCCAATATGTTACACAGGATGATGATCATGGTGCACGACCGCCTGTGAAATCTTATGTGAGAAGGTACAGGAGTAGAAAGAAAGTGATCTTTAGAGAAGAAGATGACTTGATAGATATTGGTATGAATAGTAGCGAGCAGGAGTCTAGTTGTGGGTTTATACCTTATGACTATCATGTTGGGGATTATTCATAAGAATCTCAACATTCTTATGTTGGAGATTTTGAATATTATCCTCAATAGTCTTATGGCCAAATACCAAAAAATCTGGATAGTAGAACCGAAGCGTCTTCATCTTCACTCCCTATATGGTACGACTTATATCCAGGTGGTTTTCATAGTCATTGCCCAGAAGCAATGCAAGATGATCATGACAATGATGATATTAACGAGCCTGCACGAGTTTCTTTTTGGTGGTGAGGTATGGTGATAACATTTTTC
>JAYJMB010003629.1:0-13847 GCA_036873735.1 Pouteria campechiana
TCTTCATTAAGCATGCAACAAAAGATATTCTTATAGTTCAAGTATATGTTGATGATATAGTATTTGGTGCAACTAATAAAAATCTTTATAAAGAATTTTTAAGACAATGCAGGGAGAATTTAAAATGAGATTGATGGGTGAACTCAACTTCTTCTTGGGACTGCAAATTAATAGATGAAAGAAGGAATCTTCATTCACCAAGCCAGATATACAAAAGAATTGCTAAAGAAATTTAACATTGAAGATAGGAAATGGTATGGGACACCAATAAGCAATTCAATAAAATGGACAAGGATGAAAAAGGTAAATCTATATGCCAAAAACTTTACATAAGCATGATAGGGTCTCTACTATATTTAACTACTAGTAAACCTGACATAATATTTAGTATATGCATGTGTGCTAGATTCTAATCAAAACCAAAAGAGTCATATCTTATTGCTGTAAAAGGAATATTTAAATATCTTTTAGATACACCTAATCTACGATTATAGTATTCAAAAGGCTTTGATTTTAACTTAATAGGTTACTTAGATGCAGATTTTGCTAGATATAAAGTAGATAGAAAGAGTACCTCAGGATCTTACTAATTTCTAGGAAGCATGATTATCTCATATTTTTCTAAGAAACAAACATCAGTTGCATTATTAACTATTGAGATTGAATACATAGCAATAGGTAGTTATTGTGCATAGATTCTATGGATTAAACAACAATTAAAAGACTTTGGCCTTAATTTTGTTAATATACCTATTAGATGTAACAACATTAGTATTATAAATCTGACCAAGAATCCAGTTCTACATCCAAAACTAAACATATAGAATTCAAGCATCATTTTATTAGGGACCATGTGCAAAATTATAACATTAGCTTAGAATTTGTCCCAACAGAACCATTACCAGAAGAAAGATTCAACATGATAAGAAGAGAATGAGGCATTTTATATCTAAGTGCATAAAATGCACAATTCATCAAACAAAGTATTCATAATAACATCTTTATTAAAATTTTTTTAATCAGCAAGAACATCTACTACAGCTTCCAGCTCCTCAATACACTGATTAGCCTCCACTAATTCTTCTTCAAACTTCTTCATACAATCCATCACCTTCTCATATGCTAGACATCCTTTTTGTCAGACGATAATCAGCATTGTGGTTGAATCATCTAGCATAATCTACTCCTTAAGAAATTGAACTCGAATGGATTCCTTTGAGTGATTATTCTCTCTTTCATTCTGAACTTGATTTGTTGAAAACCTTAATGATGCCATATTTGTTTTTGAAACTATGGTTAAGATTTTATCTATACAACACATAGAATGAAATGTATATTAATGCATATTTAATTATCTATCTTTGTAATGATACATAAATAAATATGCATTAGTGGCTCAAAAGGATAATTAATGTGTACACTAAAAATGTTAAGTCATTTTACAATGTTTCAAAGTTAAGTCAGATTTTGGACTTCAGAGTCTCCGAAGCCCCAAACAAAACTCTTCAAAAGCATAAACAAAACCATCTGAAGATCGGCAAAGGCCTCCGAAGAAATGCTTCGGAATATCCAAAACCCTAAAGTAAATAATCTCCTCTGAAGGATCTCCTTTGGAGTATCCAAAGCGAAAACACTTTAATGTTTCAAAAATCTTTTAAAAAAAAATCTGAAAGCACAAAGTTCATTCAAAACCTTTCTGAAAACCTAAAACCTTCTTCTTTGAATTCCCAAAACCCCCATTTCAGCGAAGAAGATTGATCTTCCCTCTTCTTTTAAAGCTAAGTCTCATTTCTCTCCGTCTACCTTCTTGCCTTCTCCAACATCACTACCAAAAATCCCATTTCCTTTCCAAAAACCTAAAACATTCTATAGAAATGAAGAGAACAAAAGGAGTAAAAAGCAAGAGACATTAAAGAGAAAATTCTTCACAAAAAAGAGTAATCAAGAAGGCAAGACAAGAAACTGATAAACTAGAAGTAATCTTTCTGAATAGCTCTTCTGATTAATCTAGATTTATAGAAGGATAGGAGGATAATAAAAGGAAAAAATCTTCAATTTTAGAGCCTTTTGAATGGAATTTGAAGTATCTGAATGGTTGAAATACCAAGGCTGGGATGCCTATGTGAGTTACAAAGATAGTTTGTATTCGAGACTAGTAATAACTTTAATCTATAATCTCAACACCAAAACAAAAAGATCATGGATAGGAGAAACAGAAACCAAACTATCCCAAGAAAATTTAAGGAATTGCTTCAATCTCTCTGAAGAAAAAGAAGAGATTTTATGACCTTCAAGAGCAATGCTATTCTCAGACTTAGCAGAAACTAAGATAGATGAAAAGGAGAATTATTTGCATGTTAGTTACTTGAATGCAAATCCTAGGCTAGCTTATCTCATTTTTATGAACGATGTATATCCTAGAAGAGGAGCTGCAGGAGATATATCTAAGAAAGATGCTAGAATCATATAGGCATTAAAGAATAAAAAAAAATTAAATCTAGTCAGACTAATGATAGACCATATACACTTGATCAAGAGCACCATAAGGTTTCCTTTACCTTATGGCATAGCTCTAACTAAGCTGATCAAGGAAGTAGAAGTAGATGTCTTAAATGAGAATAAAGAGCTTTCAAGGAACACAGACAAATTGGATGAAAATGCTCTAAAAAGAATAGGCTTTCAGCATACTACACAGGGTTAGATCTGTGAAAGACCAAGAAGTGTAACTCAATTGAAAGGATCTAGACTTGATGAAAGTCCATAAAGAGAAAATGATATCATTGTTATAGAACAAGCTACTGAACAAGGACAAGAGCTCTCCTTACATGAAGAAGAAGAGATAATTAAAACACAAGAATTCATTAATCCATCAGTAGAAGGAATAGAGGAATTCTCCAGCAAAGAGAAACAAGCAGAAGCTGAGAGAATAGAAGAACTTCCAAGAGAAGAACAAAGAATAGACATTGAAGATATTGTAGAACAAATTTTGAGAGAAGATGTACATGATGATACAACAACAGTAGAAATACCTTCACAAACCCCATCAGAATCCCTTCACCCATTAGACCCTCTCACACTGATCAACCATCTACCTCATCAATTCCCACTCCACAACCTATCTCAAAGGACTTAGAGGATAGAATAACCATGATTGAATACTTCCTGTCTACTCTATCCCTTCAAATGAATAGAATAGATTGTACTATTAGCATTGCTATGTCTTCCATTATTCTTAGTGTTGATAAGATTGACCAGAGACTTGATTCTCTACAAGCTTTAGCAGAATCATTCAGATGTCAAACCTATCATCCACACTATTCACTACTTCATCCTCATTTCTCTCTACCTCTAACTCATTTTTCTTCACCTCTACATCATTTCTCTCCATCTAGACCAAACTCTCTTACTACAATGATTTCTTCATCCTCAATGTATCCATATCTATCATCCCCCACAATTCCAGAGGTTAATCAATCTATGGATCAACCTACTTACTTAACTTCCATTATTCCATATTTTCCCCTTCCATAAACACAAACTTCTCCTCCATCACCACCACCATCAGTTCCCACCATAAGAGATAATACTCATACTTCCTTGTGTAGAATCCCATGGATTCCATCATGATATGCAAATCCCATGGATTTATTGATGGAATATATCAGAGCAGGAATATTTTTCCTTGAAAGAATTGAGAAAATCCAACTAGAATGGGACCCCCTATACATCATTCACCACAAAGTCCTCCACAAAAAAAAGTTGCTAATGATAATCCTAATTTTCTTCTTCATATATCTAATCTAATCAGGATGACAAACTTTGAGTTTGCAAGTAAAATAAAAATCAACTTTGAAGTTGCTAGGATGTTTCTCTCTCAATTAATTCATCTATCTCCTCAAGAATATCCATTTCCTGAACTTGAGGTTCCAAAATTTTTGCATACAATTAAGTCTCTTCTTGATCCTCCTTTCACTCTAAAGAACCACAAAATTCACATCCCTGATAAAGAATCAATTCTTCAAAATTATTCTAAGAAACTCCTTCAAATGCTTCCAATGTTAAAACCTCCAGGAAAAGAGTTTCCATCTCCATCAGGTCCTCATAAATTCTTTATTCTCACCAAGGAAGAATTCACTTTCTACAACAATGCTAACCTAGAGGCCATTACTGATCATCTACCTCTCTCATATCCTCAAATGGATGATCAAGACAAAATAAGACAAATATAGTCTCCACCAGGGTGTCAACCTCTTCCACCACCTTCTTCACCTACTTCAAAAGCCAAAACTCTCAGAAAATCACCTCCTTCCACTACCAAAACCAAAAAACCACATGCTATCCTAAACCAAAATCAACCCCAAAACCAAAACACAAATCAATTCCCAAACCAAAACCATTACCTTTTTCATCTCAGCCATCCACCTAAAAACGAAAAAGGAAGCCTAGGATTCCACCTCCCAAAGAGTATAAGAAGGCTCCTTAAGAGAATCACTATGTACCATCAGGAGTAACAAGCTCGGATGAATGCAAACACAGAAAATCTCTTGAAAGGGATTTCTGTAGTCTTTCCTAAACTACTGGATCTAACATTTTGAGAGAGAATTGATCTCATCTATGTTCATGACTATGGACCCATTACATACAAACATGAACCTCTTATGGCAATTTTAAAGAATCCATTTTTCATCCTTCCTCCACCAAAAAGGGCTAGAACATCTAAGCTCTCTGCCACACCATCTTCCTCTGAACCCAAGCTACCTCTTCCACCTCTTCAAGATGTCTTTCTCAAGACCTATCAGAGAAACCCAAACCACCTAAATAGATCAGCTGCATTTTATATTTTTTTCTCTAATATAATTTCTCTTATATTTTCTCTAATGTATCTATATTGTATCTAAAATTTTGAAAAGTTCAATATATATGCATTTTTTCTTTCACATGATTATATATAACTCTTGATGATTATTTTTGTCTTTTTTATTATGATAAAAAAGGGAAGAAAATATGATAACATGATGTAAACTAAAATGATATATGCAAAGAATGAAAATTTTTTTTACATAAAATTTAGCTAAAATAATGTGCATCAACTCAGGGGGAGCCACACTAATTTAGTCAATTGAAATTTTTCTAAAATAAGTTACTTTAAATTTATTTTTAGACAAGTTTTGAAACGTATATCACTCATTGTTTTGTCATCATAAAAAAGGGGAAGAATATTAAACCATGTTAACTAGCTTGATTTTGATGATGAATATTCTTAACCATGTATGTTTTGATGATGAGCAAAGACATGAGTGAAACATTAAGGTACTAACAATTTATTCTCAAGTATGTTACAGATATATTAACTTACACTCAACTTGAGAATAACCTTTATGATGACAAAAGGAAGACACAAAGTAAATGCTCTTTTAAAATTAAGTATATAAATTTTAAATATACTTAAATTAAGAAAATAAAAATTCTGAAGTGTTGAAGACATGCTTTGGAGCTAACAGAAGTAACTTCAAAATCATTTTAATGTGTTTCAGAGCAAATTGGATAGCTTCGGAGACTTCTCAATGAACTTCAAAGAAAATGGTTAATGCTTCAGAATTGTTATAGCATGGCTCAAAAACATTCAGACAAGCTTCGGAGATCTAACAGCAAACTTCGAAATAAATCATTCAATGCTTTGGACAAGTTTCTGAGTAAACACAATAAGTTTCGAAGCAAATTAGAAAGCGTCAGAGTCTTCATAGGCACGCTTTGGAGTAAAATGGAAAGCTTTAGAATTATTACAATGCATTTCAGAGTTATTACAGAGAAGCTTCAGACAAGTTTCAAAGTATCATATCATACTTCGGAGATGATTGCAAAGCTTGGGAGAAAAACACAAGACAAGCTTCAAAATCCTCACAACGAGTTTTGGAGCTGTCACAAGAACACTTCAGAATTTTTTTTGGCTTCGGAAGTGTTACAATGTACTTTAAAAATAATGAATAAAGCTTCAAAAGTGTTACAATGTACTTCGGAGATAATCAAGAAAGCTTCGGAGTAAACAGATATACTTCAGAGCTGTTAAACAAAGCTTCGGATTACTTTTCTGAAATCATTTAAAGTTAAAAAATCCAAACTTCTCTCTACAAAGAACTATCGCAACTAAGAAGAATTATAATCACTTTGGAGAATCTAAAGAAAATAAATTAGATTATCTATAATCAATCAAGACACTATCTGTTCACTCGTCTCTTTAGAGTATCTGAAGAACTAACTTCAAAACATTTGATATGAAAGTGAACATTTGAAAAAGTTAGCTACAAAGTTATAAACTGATACCAGATTGTAGCGAAGTTAGACGTTAGATAAAAGATAAGGTAAAGAAAAATGTTTTTGAACATTTGAATGCCTGTCAAAGTCGGCAACAAAAAAATCTCTTTCAACCGATAAAAGAGAGATTCATAAGCAAAAGAAAACAAGTAATTGAATATCATTCGAACATCGTTGGTTACACAAAGAGCATTCAAAATTATCCTTCAAAAGTTCAACTCCAATAGATACAACTCTATCAGAGCTCTCAAAGTCTAAATCTCTTCTCAATCAAGGATTTGAATCTTCCACTCTTATTGTTCATTTATTTACTTAGAATTATGAATTTATGTACAAGTCAGCCTAAGTAAGAGGCATTAATTTGTATACTTTGATTTAGTATTTGGGAACATAATTAGAGTGCTTAGTGTTTATGTATTGAAATAAGAAAGTAGGAAACTTGCTGAAATGATATAAGTCTGTTGGTGAGTTTTGGAAAACCAACAAGTTGTGAAAGTTTCTTGTTAGCTTGGAAAAATAGTAAATTAGTTGGTGAGCTTTTTGTAAAACCAACATATAATTAACCAAGTTGATCAAGGTATTAATGGAACCTGAGATCAATAAAGGAGATTTACTCAGAGAAATAGAGTGGGAATCCACGATGGGCCAAACCATTGTAAAAATCTTATGCTATGTATTGTGCAATCTATTTTACTTACTCATTCAGCACTTTAATTATTTATTTTGGTCAAAAGTTTTAAAAGCTCAATTCACCCCTGCCCCTCTTGAGCTACCATTATATAAGGAACCAACAAACATTTTGCTTAGATCTGACCCATTTCATCTTTGCCCTTTGTCATGGCTATAATATTTCCCCAGGGCAATTGGTCTCAAATAGTTGGTGTTGTGTTGTGTCACTTTGTCATTGGGTCCATAATCTTTGAGAGATTTCTATTATCACTTTGTTAATGTTTTTGACTATCTTTACCTTGAATAAAGCTCTTCATTCCAGCTATTACTTATATCTTATCCCCTGTATTCCCTGGCGTAAGTTTTTCATGCGAACTATTGACCCAAACAATGACTGGAAGAGTCATTGGGATTGGGTCAAGATTGCTGGGGTTTTTCCTTTTCCGGCTGTTTGGATGGCCAGTTCTGTTCTCCCCTCAGTTGCTCTTTCTTTTTTAGAGCAATATAACTTGTATGTCATTAGGTATAGCCTAATGATTGTGGGCCTATTGCCAGTGGATGCTGTTTCCTCCACGGACAACTGTCACCAAGTGGATTTTCTATGTGGCTTTCTTGTTGAAGAGGTTGTCACTCCTGATCCTCTGCCATCTTTGTCTTTTTTGTTTCCAGACCTGAAATCTACTATAGAATAGGAAAAAGACCTTTTTTCGTATTTCTGTGTAACTCCCTGCTCTGCTCCCACTTGTGCGTCTATTTCCATTCTTGATCAGGCAGCTTCTCTGTCTCGATGGAGAATTATAATGGTCATGCGGAAGCGGAATTTTCATGCTTCCACTAGTTCTATTAAGGAGTAGTCATTGGATTCGGATGTCTAATCGGAGCTGCTAGAGGTTGATATTCCTTGCGAATCGATCTTGTTGATCTTTCTTTTGGTGGAAGCACTTCACAAACTTCCACACCTCATTCTTCCTCTAGACCTAGTTAGGTCACCATAGCGGTCGCTGCTGGGGAGTGGGTCGATTCTCAAGGGGATGTTAGTGATTCCTCTAGAGGGGTAGCATGTCCCCCTTCTCCCATATCGATCTCTTCTGATCCCTCCTCAACTATATGGACTTCCCTTGTAATTCCTCTTTTGGTTGGTTTTGTCTCTCTTGGTTTTAGGCCTATAGTCGGTGTAGCTTTGGTGGTGGGTCTGAAGTTGATTGTAGCTGGGGGATCCGTAGAGGCTACTGATGATGAGATGGAATAGGTCCCAAGAAGGAGGCTAGTGGTTGCGAGGATGCAAGAAACTTTGGTGGCTATTGAGGCATTCTCTTTTGTTGTTGTCTCCCATCCTTCTACTGCTTTTGTAGGTGAGTATCTCTCTCACCCACTTTTTATATGTATTATTGATAAGAAAGTGCTAATATCTTTCTTTGAAAGTGCTGACTTTTTTCTTTCGGCCTTATTGTAGGTTTGTTTTCTTCTAACTAGTTGTCTCATGCTCTGAAGCATTCGTATTTTGGCCCTAGCCTAGCTCCTGGCTAGCGCTTTCCAGGTGAGGCTTCAAGTTTGAGTGGGCCAGGGTTAGCTCCTGGATCCAGTTCAATTAGCGGGACCACTGCTACCGTGAGTCAAAGTCCCTCCCAACCTTTTGCTTCAGCTTATGCTGCTCCTACTAGGAGAACACTAATAATGTCCCTTATGGAGAACCCGACGATGACAACTGCCTTCGTCACCAGGCTTGCTTGCCCTAGAGACTGCTTTTGGCCTAATGCATGCAGTTGGGATGGCTTTGTAGTGGATTCTGCCCTTAACAAAGTGCAAAATGTAATCAGAAGGTAGGGTTTCATTAATCGGATGGAAGCTATAATGCAGCAGCTTGTAGCCTCTCAGGAGCAACGGGATGCCGTTATTGTTGAATTTTCCTCTATAACGGCAGAGTTAAAGGAGGAGCGGATTCGTTTCGACAAACTAGAGGTGACCGAGGATGAGGTTCTAGCAGGCCGGGATGTTGCGGTGCTAACGCAAAAGAAGACTGAGAGCTCCCTTAAGAGGGTAGAGGCTGAGCATGACACTATTGTGGCTACGCAATGGGAGGCTGAGGAGTCCCTTCTGAAGGCAGAGGCCGAACGTGATGCTGCTGTTATGAATACTGGCACAAAGGTGGAGTAGTTGGCCAGAGTGGAGGTAGAAGCTACTATGCGGGAGGAGTCTCTGTAGCAGGAGGTCTGCATGTTGAGAAAGTAGCATGCCGCAAAGATTACTCAAATCCACCAGTTATGCTTGGAGCAGTTGGCTACAAAACCTGAGTGCCGAGAGATATTGCTTCAACAAATGACTGAATATTTTAGGCAGACCTTTAATTCCTATAAGAAGAAGATCACTAGGAAATTCCCTGAGATAGATCTAGATGAAATTCAACCTGATAGGGAAGATTTATAATTATCAAATTATGTGAAATGAAAAGATAATTTTTATTTTTGTACATTTCATGATAGTGATAATTGAATATCTACATATAAACCAGGTCTTTTAAAATGGGGGAGGGGGTGAGCAACTTCCCCTAGTGTTTGCTCCCTCCTGGATCATTCATATTAATGCTTTAGGAAATGCCTATTAATAGGTAGTTCTCTTATGCCATTACTGTTTGCAATCTTGTATGAGCCATTAGCATAGGCTTCTTGGATGACATAAGGCCCTTCCCATTTGGGCTCAAACTTGTCAATTAACTTGTCACCCACCATTAGTTGGATCCTTAGTTTGAGAACCAAATCACCCAGGTATTTAACTGATTGGTTATATACCTCAGCCATCGGGCTTGGTATAAATCAATCCTTTATTTGGCTTGTAATCCTTTTTCATCTAAAGCATCAAGCTCTTCGAACCGTAACTTGGCTTGTTGATCTATTGTTAGCCCTAAGTACATTACAATTCTTAGTGATGGCAATTGCACTTTTAAAGGCAAGATCGCCTCTGCCCCAAACACCAGAGAATATGGAGTTGCATTGGTTGTTGTCCAGTGAGTAGTGCGATAAGCCTAAATCACCTCTGGTAATTTGAGATGCCATTGTTATTTATTTTTATCTATCATTCTTCTTATAATCCTTAGGATGGTCTTGTTGAATGCTTTTGCTTGGCTATTTCCTAATGGATGATATGGTATAGAGAATACATGTTTGATACCTTTCTTTCGATAAAACTTCTTCATTTCTTCATTCCTGAATGGAGTGCCATTATCTTATGTAATCTGGTGAGGGTTGCCATATCGATACATGATCTTGAACTTGATAAACTTGATTACTTCTTTGGCTTTAACTCTCTTAATATAGTTAAAAGGATGTATGACTTTTGTTCCACTATAGAAACCTTAGAGACTTTTGGAAGTTTTCTCACATGAGGCATTAGAGGTATTTATGGAAGGGGATGAGGTGTTGTCTGTTGAGAAGGGGTAGTTTCCTTTGGAGTAGTTGTAGGGAGCGATTGTGATAGTGGAGAGGCAGTGTCCTATGGAGAGGAGAGACAAAATTAATTCAAAGTCACCTTCATCTATGTTAAAATGTTTGCAAGTGGAATAGTTGACTCAAAGAGAGAGAATTCTAAGTCAAAACATGGAGATGGAGTGGGTCTATGCCGAGGAGGGGAAAATGGAGATGGAAGAACTGCAACAATTAGAGAAGTTGCAAGTGGGGAAGTGTAGGGTGCGATTTGAGGAGAGGACTGTAGAGACAGAAGAATTTCAACACTTGGAGAGGAGGGAGTACTCGTGAGATGAGTAGACCTGATGAGTAAAGTAGGTCTATGCTCATGAATAGGAGAGGAGAGTGAGGAATGGTGAGATGGAGCATAATGGGATAGATCACCACCATAAGGTGAAAATTGATGAGAGTGATCAGAATACTGGGGCTGAGGGGATCTCAGGGGTAAAGAAGGTCTGAAATCATGAAAAGGTGATGATGGAGAAGAAGATTGAACAGGCTTTGATTGCTGCTTGATGGACTCAACTAAACAGGTCAAAGTATCCGGCTTTTGAGAGATTGAATCTATCTGTTCCTTCATTGAATCCATCTTGATGTTCAAAGCACCAACATTAACTTCAAGCTTTCTCAGCCTGTTCTCAACATTGCTACGAGTGGAGATGAAGGCCTGCTTGGAGGAGGTGTTGCTACTTCTATGAGTGGAGAAGTTGTTGCTACTGCTATTGTTTCTATTGCTATTTCTATAGTTGCTGCATGTGTTGCTGTTGCAGCAACTTCAGTGGGAAATTCTTCCCTTATTTCAAGACTTGCTGCATGTGTTGCTATTGCTACAACCTCAGTGCGAACTTCTTCCCTTATTTCAGCAATTACCTCCTCTACTCTATCAGTGGGATCTTCTTCCCTTATTTTCACACCTAGAGCAGCAAATTCTACTTCTCTTATTTTGGTTATTCCACCCTCAAATCTTATTCGCTTGGATGGCTTGGTCCTTTTGGAACAAATTTTCCTCAAAATCACCTCAGTCATCAAATCAGAATTTCTAAATACTTCTTCATCTTGAGAAGTCAAATCAACTCCTGCTCTTTTTAGGAATTTGGTCATGATCATTCCATAAGGAAGAGGATATCTGTTATTGCTTTTGACCTAAAATAAATGATCTGAGAATATCTTTGCCAGGTCTATTTTCTTCCCATTTTTCAATGCCTATGACATTCCACAATCTTTCTTAGAAATGTTATCCCTACCTCCTATTTTTGGAAAGATGTTGTTGATGAGCAAAATGTAGTCCATTCTCATATTTTTGTCCAAATAGCTGGGATGTAGCATCTTTGCTTCTTCATCAACCTCTGTTCCAGCCGCTTCTAAAAATAATTGTTACCTCAAGGTAGGCCAATCATTTTCTTCTCTTTCAACCATAGGGAGATTCAGATACTTCCTTATGTTCTCAGGAGACAAATCTATTACTCTATCTCCTATCCATGATTTCTGAGTCTTTAAATCATAGTTGCAAAAATCCAAGATTGGATTAAGTTTATGACTTGCAGGGAGAAATGCTACACTTGGATGGTTAAAGTATTGTAGTCATTAATTCATGGGGGAATGGTTTAATACAATGATTATGATGATTTAGCATGAGAAATTGTGAGAATTGCAAAGCTAGGGTTTTTATAAATAGTTAAAATTGGAAATTTTCTAAATTTTATTGAATTAATCATGGGATAAAAGGTTAATTACATGATTAGTATGTTTTAGAACATGTATGTAGTGGTTTGAACCAGTGGAATTGAGTTGTGGGCTATGCCCTAGTTAGAGTCTAAAGAGGATTTTTGTGAATAGACTATGTAAGCCATGACTTTAATAGCATAAAAGCTTAATTGAGTTATTTAAATATTATTGAAATATTAATCATGTGAGATATTAGATAAATATGTCATATAAGAAAGTTTCTTGTGATAATTGTGAAGAAACCCTACCCTATACTGGATGATCTGAGAAGGATAAAAAATAAAGTTCAAGAGGAAAGTGGTTTGGAGCTAAAGGCCTAAGGTAAGTAGTTTGACTTCTTTGTTTGTTGAATGTATGAATGGGCATATGGAATATATCCAATGGTTGATTCTGGGCATGTATATTTTGGATGGGGGATTGTAGTGATCCCGTGTTTGATATCTCATACTTGTTTAAGATGAATGTTTATCGGGTGTAACAAATGCATGATTGATTAGGGACATGGAGTATCCCATGAATGTATATATGTGTACGGCTATGAACATTTGTATGCATAAAATTATGCATGTTGGATTGATGGGGTAGTGCATCCCTAGATTTATTTTGTATTATATTGGTTACATATGAATGTTAGGGATATTAAGTATCTCTTGGAATTGAAATACATGGTATTTTGTATATGATATGAACATGTGAGTAATGGTAATAGAGAGTATCCCACAATATGCTTATTCTTGTATATGAATGTCTATATAAAAGGGATAGGGAATATCCCAAGTGTGTGATGGAAAGAATAGATGGGATGAGTATATCCCATGTTAAGATTTGATAATATATTATATTGATGTACTTTCATTGTATGAATTAATAGGGAAAGTATAATTCCCTATTGTGACATTGTTAATGGATGATAAAGATGGGATAAGTGATATCCCATAGTTGTGTAAGTGGCATGATATATCATATGATTGTATGTATGAATAGAATGAGAAGCATTCATAATAATATAGATATATATAATAATATAATGTGTATTGAAGGCACAACTGTAATATTGTGCCTATATGGCATAATTGGATATATAGTGCTTGCATGGCATGTATGACAATATTAGATGCTTGTATGGCGTGTACTGTGCTATGTTGAGCCAAAGTGGCTCGGATGTGATTTAAAGTGCTGGAATGACATTGTATGGTAGTATACGCTGGAAAGGCATAGGGTGTGCATGGAAAGAATGAGGATGCAAGCCTCATGGTATGCTTGCCTTGGATTGTACATCTCCGGATGAGATGGAAATGTGTTGTGTTATGATGTTTAAATTGAATTATTGTTATATAGGATGTATGTTCCAGGTGAAAACATGTTATTATGATTAATTATTATTTTATTTTATCTATGCCTACTTACTGAGTTACCCAGACTCACGCCTTCTTATTTAAATTTTTAACTGACAGGCCAGGTAAAGAATCCCAACTGAGGATCGGGACGGATGAATGAGATTAGGAGCCAATTGATGAGATTATATAATGGGATTGGAATCCCATTGAAATTGTAATTTATTATTTAATCATGAGATTATATAATTGTATCAAATTTAAAAAATGTATGGCATTGATGAGAATGCAAAATGTCATATTTTATTCTCCTAATACTTCATCTTTTGCACCTAATACTTCATCTTTT
>JAYJMB010003630.1:0-13847 GCA_036873735.1 Pouteria campechiana
GTTGTATTGAGTTTGAAAATGTATCTATTTGGATTGGTGTGTGGGATACCTTATGGATCCCTATTTACTTGGATGGACGAGATTTTGTTGATTTTGGTTGAATTATTGATTGCCATGCAGTCTACTTATGGACTCTGTTTAGACTCACCCTTGTTTTCTTTTTTTTAGTTAATAGGTCAAGTCCAGAAGGAACAAGATTGGTAAGAAAATATAATAGTTGAATTTGTATTTTTTTGTATGGTAATTGAGAAATTCTCATCTTATGTATATTATAATTATAATTAATTTATGTCTCATGATGTATAATTGTAATTTATAGGCATATCTATGTAATATTGGAGTGTGAGGTGTATGGTGTATGTGGAATGAAAATTGTATGTTGTTGTGGTGGATTTATTGTCATCATGATGCAGTCGTGGTCCTGGGGGAGCTTGTGGAGTTATAAGGATGTTGTGTGGATGAATGAAGAAATATTAGAATGTATAATTTCTTAATTTTATAAATTATAATGGAGAAATGTATCATAATATATGATGAATGTTTGTACTTAGGTAGATAGCCCTATTTTCAAGGGAGACTTTGTCCAATTTTTTGTAGAAATTAGGTCAACTAGAAAAGAAATATCAAAGCAACCCATCCCGGAAGTGGGAAAATCATGGTATAATCATGTGGATTTATGGTGTAAAATAGAGTAACGGCCCTAGAAGGCGGGGCGTTACAATATAGGATTCTTAGAGAGTAATTTGGGTAAAACTCCAAATATTGACATCATCTATGAGAAGGTTCATCAATTAAGCCATGTTGTACGAACATCACAACAACATGAATCTTCTTCCAACCAACTCTTCACCAAGAGACAACTTATCTCCCCCAGCTGATCAAGGCACATTGATGCATAGGATAATCACAACAAATCCCTATATCGGAGAAGAATCTGTTGGTCCCTTTAAGGGTACTAGGTTGGTTTAACCCAAGAGGTGAGGGGTGAATTGAGTTTATAAATTTTTTTTGCTTAACCCCAGTTTAGTAAAATTCCCTCTTCTTCTTATTTGCATACAAATTGACATAAACTAAATGATAAAATAGTAAATGTAGTAAAGTAAAGTAAATATAAAATATCACACACGATATATAGTGGTTCAAGCCAACTGCTCTATTCCACTCTTCCAAGAGCACACTCTCTTGTGCTTTGGGTTCCACTATCACATATAACGGAATACACTAATGCACCCTATACTCTTCTAGATTCTAGCCCTAAGAGGCATGGACTAGTACCTCTTGCACTCTTCTAGATCATCTCTAGGGGGCATAAACAAAGTGCCACACGTACTCTTCTGGATCAGCTCCAAGCGGCATAAACTAGTGCACTAAGCACTCTTCTAGATTAGCTCTAGGGGGCATAAACTTAGTACCACTGCACTCTTCTAGATCAGCTCCAAGCAGCATAAACTAGTGCACTAAGCACTCTTCTAGATTAGCTCTAGGGGGCATAAACTTAGCACCACTGCACTCTTCTAGATCAGCTCCAAGCAACATAAACTAGTGCACTAAGCACTCTTCTAGATTAGCTCTAGAGGGCATAAACTTAGTACCACCGCACTCTTCTAGATCAGCTCCAAGGGGCATGAATAAAATTACACTTTGAGTATATTTCTTGTTGAGCATTAGGAAAGACTTAAAGGTTGCTCTTAGTAGTTGAACAAGTTCTTCCCTTGTGTTGTAAAGAAGTAGACCTTGAATGGAGATTGAAAGATTAAAGCTCTTGAATGAATATCGAAAGTTAATGCTCTTAGCCTAAGGTTGAAATGATTTGAAGAAGATTTTGGTTCAATCATCCTCTCATTCTCTTTGCTATAAATGTTCCAACAATTCTTTATTTATACTAGATTTGATTTCAGCGATTGGAGGTAGATGGGCTTTATTGAATGTAGAAGACCATTTTGAGTTTTCTTCCCATTGAAATCTAGTGCTTCTAATTGAATGTATTAGCTAAAAAGCCTACAACGCCATTTATTGTTGAAAATAGTGACTGAATGATTTTGCATACCGAAAGCAAGAATCCAGATGAAGTTTCCTAGTTCGGATTGAATGATTGTCACTTTTCTGTTGATTTCGGACAAAGACACTACTTTAATTGTCTGCATTCTTCTGAAGTAAAATTCTGGATGAAGTTCTCATGCAAAGGACTGATTGAAATGGAGTTTCAGATAAATTATTCTTCCAAAGTTAATTTTGGATGAAGTCCATCTTTGGCTTTTGTCAGTCAGACAAAGTTCCTTCTCTTTATGCCCATTTGTTTCAATTTTTGGCAATTCAGACGAGGTTGCCCAAGCTTTATCTTGGACAAACTTTGGCTTGGTCACTCTGAATAGTCCAAAGTTATATTTTTGGGCAAAGGTTTCTGCTTGTTGATCTTGGCTTTGTCTTGAACTTGCTTCTGCTTGCATATGTCCGAAGGAGTTCTTCTGGATTGAATCAAATTTCAGATAAAGCAATCATATGGACTCCTTGTAGCACTTTTTGAAGCCACTATTTTCTTCTTCTATTTCTTCTGAAATGTGGTCTTTATATTTTGGCAATTTGATCCTTCTTAAATCTAGCAGATGGTTGGGGCAGGTAGTTACAGTCTTGCACTTTGAAATTCTTGCACTTGCCACATTGTTAGCCTTGAAATTTATTATTGTATCAAAATGTATTTATCCTCATATAATTTGTACATATAATGAAACGAGGATAACTGGAAAATACAATAACTCTATGAAGCACAATCTTTTTATTCATGTAGATATATATTTCAACATAGATCATAATGGTTTAATGTTTGCATAGTTTAAACATGCAATTTAGGCTTTCTAAATTCATACATCATTAGCGTAAGTCAAGTCTTAACACAAGTTTTATTGTTATCCAATAACAATCCTAACAATCTCCCCCTTTTTGATGATGACAAAAATTGAAGACTTGTGACATTTAAAGAATGTGCTAATGATCTACTAGTAAATTCTCCCTGAATAATTGACACTTATAACATATATGATGCTAAAAAATCAAATTTCTAACTTAAATTTATCAAGTCTCTTCTCCCCCTTTTCGTCAGAATCAAAAAGATCAACTAGATGGGAGTATAAATTGGGCATACATTTAGCAATATGTCTCTCTTTCCCTTATTGATAACAAGAATGCATAGCATTGTCCATAGTTCTCTTGTTGGGTCCCTAATGTTCGAACACATATGTCTCTCCCCCTTAATGAATATACTTCTATCTCATCCTTGCAATTGTGGCTAATACATTCTTCTCTTTGTCATTATCAAGGAGATGGTTAAGAAAATTTAATAGAAGTAAATAGCAACATTAAGACGTTGCTTGGAAAGTGTGTTAACGTTTTGTATTCTTTGCCATTTCTACGATAGATGAGAACTATTAGGATTTTTTAGCAGAGACGTGACATTGGTAGTTAGTCATGGAGTCTCGAGTTCTCCTTCAAAGCAAGTTCAAAACAACGAGGATAGTGGAAACTCCAGATTGTCAAAATGACTTCTATTAGGATTGTTAAGCATGATTTTGATGACAAGAGAACTTGTATTAAAACACAAGTTATGTTAATGGTATATGTGTTCAGAAAGTTTGAAATGTGAACAATTATGTTTGAAACATATGCATATTTATAGAAGTTTAAATCATACAAGGATATACTCATGATGCATTAAACCTTACTTTTCATTTTATAATATGGTTGCACTATGCTTCATAGAGTTATCATATTATGCACTTGAATGAAAATGTTGTTGGTCCCAAAGGTTAAGCAAAAACCCAAGAGGGGAGGGGTGAATTGGGTACTTAAAAAATTATTTCTCAACCCCTTTAGGATTAATCATCCCTCTAACAATCAACCACTCAATCAACAAATGCACAAATAAATAAGATACGATGATTTTTATAGTGGTTTGAGTAAACACTCGACTCCACTCTTCCAAGAACACTTTTCTATTAGTGTCTTGGGTTCCACTATTCGCAATAGCAAAAATATAATAGTGCTCTCAGCATTCTTCTAGATTCGAGCTCTAGGAGGCATAAACAGTGCTCCCAGCACTCTTCTAGATTCTAGCTCTAAGGGGCGTATTCATAGTGCTCCCAACACTCTTCTAGATTCTATCTCTGGGGGACTTGAATAAACAACTATTGTCTGCACTGAGGCAGTCACAGCTCTTCTTGAGTCTAGTTTCAACCACTAGCTTAAGAAATTTACAAAGAATGAATATTAGAAATTTAAACACAAGTAATTTTCAGTAAGCACATGGAAAGGTTTCTAAAAATTTGAATGCAAAAGTAAACGATCTTCCCAAAGGTGGTTGAGAACCTTTAAAGAGAGTTGAGAAGGTTTGAATTCAAGGTTCTTGACTTCTTGAAGGATTGCGGAAGGTTTAGCTCAAATCAGTAAATGCTCTCAAGAGGATATTGAATGATTTTCTCAATACTTGGTTGCTTCATCCAACTCCAATGATGCTTCATTTATAGCTGGTTTGAATTCCTGTCGTTGGTGGTACGTGAGCTCCATTAATGATAGAAGATCATTCTGATTGGTGTATTATGAATTCTTTGGCTTTGGCTTAATCCTTATATGTTGAAATGCCTACAGTGCCGACCTTAGAGAAGATAATTTTTGGTTTCTTAATAAGCACTGGTCGAGGTTTTGCTACATTGGCTAACTTTTTTATCAATATGGAAAGAGCGTTATTAATGTTGAGTGAAGACCAACAATTCATCCTGACCGTTGCTCATCTTTTACTTATAACAGATGAAGTATTTTACTAGCTGTTCATAAGAAAAAATTTCTTCCTCTTCTGGTTTGTCTTTCATAAGAAGCAGATGAATCATCCTTTCCACTACTTTGTCTTGTGGTTTGTGTGTTGAACTGTAGAAGCATGGATATCTTATTTCTTCAGCGCTTCGTATGTTGAGTTGTCTGTTGTAAGTAGTAGATGGAGTGTTGAAGCATAGATGGATTTCTTTTATTGCTTCATCTGATGGGTTGTCTGTTATAAGTGATAAACTAAGCTTTAAAGTGCAAACAAATTTTCTTCACAACTTCGTCTATTGAGTTCAGCTTTGAATAGACAAAGCTCTGTTGCTCCACCAGATAAACTTTTTCGCTTTACCATACGATCCTCACTTCTTTGCTTTATCTGTTGATAGCAAACGATCATTAGCTGACTTATAATAGATGAAGTCTTTGCTTTTCCATACAATCCTTACTTCTTCCGCTTTGTCTATTGATATCAGATGATCATTGGCTCATTTATGATGGACGAAGTCTTTGCTCTACCACACGATCCTTTCATTGCTTCGCTGGGAGATCTTCACTCCTTTGTCTGTTCTTACAAGATGACCATTGGCTTAACTGTGGCTTGCTTATGATGAACAAAGTCTGTTGTATGCATAATATTTTGCTTCCGTTAGATATAATCTTCCACTTTAATAGACGAATGAAAATAGCCAACTCCTTTTCATTCATGTTTTGTCTATTAGTGATACTTTGTCTTTTACTTCTTTATTCGCCCAAGACTTACTGCCATGGAATATATTTTTTATGCTCATTTTTCTTAAGACCTGCAACTTGATTTTGCATACTAAAATCTTGGCAACAACCATTAGTACATAATCTTTAATCAAGTTTTGTTTGTCATTGAAACTATGCATTTATCAACATTCTCCCCTTTTTTGATGATGAAAAAACTTAATTAAAAACTATCTCATAAAAGATAATCTCCCCCTGAATGTATGCAGTCCAAAAATGTTTGCAATATTTAATCATTCCTCAAGTTGCTATCTTTTGATGTTTCCCTTCCCTTGTTATATATATATATATATATTATTCCCCTAATTATTTAGAATGTTCTCCCATTGATTAGTCCAAGATTATGTATGTTTATATTCCCTTTTTTGAGATAATTTATTCTTTCTCCCCCTTTTTGTCATAAGCAAAAAGAGATATCCACTCCCAGTAAGCATAGACTAAACGTGAAGAGATAAATAAACAAAGAGGTTATTTCATTCCATTTCAATACAAGCAAAGTTATAAAGCAGGTTGGCCTAGATACAAACAGTCTAAGTTTGGGGAGATGGAAAGAGAGATTGTTGTGGACCATAAATGAGGTGTCCACAAGATGGGGGGATGTGCATCCAAAACTTGGAGATGTTTCTTCAAGTGTGAGAAACCAAAGTTTTGGATGGTGGATGGGAAGATGAGGGGTTGAAGATGAATGTAATATACTTGTTTATTCAGATGATGGTAATATGTGAACTAGGGCTATTTGGCAGTGATGAGATTGATGAATGGTATCTGCAAAGCCAAAGTTTGAAGAGAAATACTTTTGATAAGATGGATGGAAGATTAGTGCAGATAGAAGCATTATCATCCCTCCAGGAAAGCAACTAAAGAAGGAATGGTTGATTCTTCAATCCCCACCAGGCGGTTGTCTTCTCGTTGTGATTTCTTCCAAGGTGTTATTCTCTGAAGAATTTCATCTTTGTGGTGTAGAGAAGGTTTGTGATTCAGGGTTAAAATAGATTGAATATGGGGGCTATATGAGGTAGTTGATATAATCTTTTTGGAAAGAGAAAACAACTCATGCTAAAAATAGAATTGGATGTGATAATGACATCAATAAGTTAATTCTAGCAAGAAAACGAGGTGTCCTCGACCTTGAAAATCAAAATTCAGACAAAGTATGAATAAAACACTATATATGGATAAGTTACTTTATCTGAGACAAAGTTTAGTTTCAAGAAGGCATATTCAAAATTGCAATTTTAGGCAAAGAAGCGTTAAAAATTTCATTCTCAGATTATCACATTAGTCATGCCTAATTCTCTTTTAATGTTGCAGAAGGTGTCTAATGGCAATGACTTAGTAAAAATATCATCAAGTTAAGCACTTGTGGGCACATATTCTAGACATATATCATGCTTTTCTACGTGATCTCTAATAAAGTAGTGCCTAATTTCTATATACTTGGTTCTCGAGTGTAGGACAGGATTCTTTGTCAAGCATATGGCACTAGTGTTGTCATAATTAATGGACAGGATTCTTTGTCAAGCATATGGCACTAGTGTTGTTATAATCGAGAAGTTGTTGTTTCATCCATAATAATTGAGATCAATAACTTTCAGCTGCTATATTTAGCCTTTGTTGTAAAGAGAGCAATGCTAGTTTGTTTTTTAGAGAATCATGATACTAGACTATTTCCTAGAAACTAACAGGTTCCACTAGTACTTCTTCTACCAATTTTGTATC
Organism: Pouteria campechiana; assembly: GCA_036873735.1. Classification (NCBI taxonomy): domain Eukaryota; kingdom Viridiplantae; phylum Streptophyta; class Magnoliopsida; order Ericales; family Sapotaceae; genus Pouteria; species Pouteria campechiana. Next base: position 7,297 of record JAYJMB010003630.1, read on the forward strand.
CTCCAAAATCAACATCTAAATATCCAGTGAGTTCAAAACCAGTTCCCTTGGGATAATAGAGTCCTAGATTTGGTGTGTTAACTAGATACTTAAAGATTCTTTTCACTGCAATAAGATATAATTCTCTAGAACTGGACTGAAATCTAGCGCATAAGCATACACTAAAGAGAATATCTGGTCTAAATGCATTAAGGTAAAGAAGAGACCCAATCATACTTCAATATTATTTTTGATCTACGAGTTCACCCTTTTTATCCTTGTCCAGCCTTGTTGATGTGCTCATTGAAGTGCTTGCTGCCTTAATTTCTTCCATTTTGAACTTCTTCAACATCTCTCTGGTATATTTGGATTGGAAAATATAGTTTCCATCATCTCTTTGCTTGATTTTCAATCCAAGAAAATAGTTCAATTCTTCCATCATACTCATTTCAAATTCAGCCTACATAATCTTTAAGAAATCTTGATAGAGTTTTTCATTAGTGGCTCCAAATATAATGTCATCCACATAAATTTGAACTATCAAGATATCTTTGTCAATATTTTTGTTGAACAAGGTAGTGTCAACCTTTCCTCTCTTAAATTATGATCCATCTGAAATAACTTAAAGTTCTTATAGGATGCAAAAGCGAATAACATTCTAATGGCTTCTAATCTAGCTATAGGGACATATAATTCTAATGGCTTCTTGGGAGTACCCCTTAGCAACTAATCGTGCCTTGTCTCTTACAACTAACCCACTCTCATCTAGTTTGTTTCTGAATACTCATTTAGGTCCAATTACATTAGCATTTTCTAGTTTTGGAACTAATTCCCATACTTTGTTCCTTTTAAATTGATTAAGCTCTTCTTACATTGCTATAATCTAATTTTCATCAATTAAGGCTTGATCAATACTAGTTAGTTCAATTGTGGAGATGAAGGCATACTGACCACAGACATTCTACATAGACCTTCTTGTTTTGAAACCATCATAGACATTACTTATGATTTATTTTCTAGGATGAGCATTAATAAATCTCAAATCAGTAGGAAGTTGATAGGAAACATTATCTATTCTTACATCCTCTTCATTTTCTGAACTTTATATCTCTTCACCGTTGGTGCCATCCTCTTGATACTTCAATTTGAGTTTCTTCATATTTGTTGCAGCTTCATCTACATCACTATTACACTCCTTTCTCGTTACATTTGATTCATCAAATTTAACATGTATGGACTCTTCTACAACCTACGTTTTCTTAATATAAACTCTAAATGCTCTATTGTTGGAAGAGTAACCAAGAAAGATAACTTCATCACTTTTTAGATTAAACTTTCCAAGGTTATCTCTTCAATTGTTCAGTACATAGTATGAGCATCCAAAGAAATGAAAATATGAGATGTTTGGTTTCCTTCCTTTCAAAAGCTCATTTGTGGTTTTCTTTAAGATTGCTCTTATTGTAACCCTATTTAGCACATGGCAAGCTATACTAACTACTTCTCCCTAGAATCTTTTGGATAATTTACTTTTATTCAGCATAGTTCTTACCATTTCTTGAATTATTCGATTCTTTTTTTCTACAACTCCATTTTGTTGAGGAGTTCTAGGGGATGGGAAACCATGGTGAATTCCTGTTTCATCACAAAAATTAATGAATTTTTTGTTCTTGGATTCACCACTATGATCGCTACAGATGGATACAATTGACTTTTATTTCTCATTTTGAACTAGCTTTGAAAATGTATGAAACATTAAAAATGCTTTGCCTTTGCTAGTCAAGAGAATTACCCATGTAAATCTAGAGTAATCATCCACTATCACATATACATATCTTTTTCCTCCAAGGGTGACAATGTCTGATGGTCGAAATAGATCTATATGCATTATTTCTAGGGGTTTGGATGTAGATACTTCATTTTTAGGATGGAAGGATACTTTGGTCTATTTTGATAATTGACAGGATTTGCATATTTGATTTTTGTTGTAGTTTAATTTTGGTACACCAATCACAAGATCTTTTTTCCACAAAGATTTGATATTTGACATATTGATATGTCCCATCCTCTTGTTCCATACCCATTGATCATCTTTGACTACAATTAGGCATTTTTCAACAATATCATCTAACTATACTAGATAGATATTTCCATGCCTTTTTTTGCTAAATAGTAGATCATTGTCTATACTGAATACATTACATGCAAATGGTTCAAACACAACTTTGTGACCCTTGTCACATAATTGACTAATGCTTAGAAGATTATGCTTGAGTCCTTCTACATATAATACATCTTCTATGCATACATTGAATAAACTATAAATTTTACCTATTCTTTTGATAAGGCCTTTGTCATTGTTGCTGAATGCAATTGTTCCTCCATTCATCGATTTAATTCTTTGAACAACTTTTTATTCCTAGTAATATGTCTCGAGTAGCCACTACCATGAACCATGCGTTTCTAGATGAAGCTTTGAGAATTACCCGCATTCAAAGAAAATTTTCTTCTTACCTTTTTGGTACCCAAGTATTAGGTCCACTGGTGTTAATGGAATTGTGCGTGGTAGAAGTTTGTGCATGGTCCTTGCGTTTCCATCTCATCTTTGCACCTTTTCCTTACATCTTTTTGGCATAGCAATCATCACTTTATATACAATTCTGTTGTAGAAATAGCAAGTATTTGGAGCTTTGCTAAATGCATTATACTCCACTGGTTTCTTTATCTAGGGATAACCCATAAACCTTCTAATGTTTGGATAGTTTTTCCTTTCTTCTATGAGGTTCACTCCCTTGGACCATCCAGTAAATTTCTGTAGGTTTTCATCATCTAATTGTTCACAGCCAAGTCCCATTTTGCTGGTTTGACTAGTCATTCTCATGAACTTGGTCATAGATTCTTCTAGATTGGAGAATTTACTCAGCATGTTGTTTAATATTTCTATCTGTTTCTTTAGATTTCTAACCTCCTTTTATAGAGATAGATTTTTTTTTGCCAGAATGGAATTTACTTTGACAGTTGCATCAAAATTTCTTTTCTTGTGAGTAAATTTTTGGCCAAGTGATTCAAACTCACTAAAGAGAGAGTTGTATGATTGTTGTAACTTATGAAATTTTTTACATTTGACACAAGTGCTATTTGAGCTTGAAAAGTTAGAACTATAGGAATAGTAAGAGTTTACCTCTGTCTCTAGCTCCATTGTGCATTGCTTCTTGATGGTGATTTGATCAGTCGATTCATTCTCCATTTGGGCTATGCGGTATAATCTTGCAAGGTGTCCAACTTCATTGTCACCTTTCTCACTCGAGCTTGTCCCTGTTGAGTCTTCATCATTTATATACATTCCTCTGGCTTAATTTCTTAAAGACTTCTTAAAGTGCTCCTTTTCTTTTCTGTCATCCTTCTCGTTCATATTTACTTTTTCTTCATTGGGACAGTAAGGAGATATGTGTCTGATCCTTCCACATCTATAGCATGTAGGAAGATCCTTCTTTCTTTTAGCTATTTTCTTTTGTTATCTAGGGTGTTTCCTTGAGGTGCTACCTCTGCTGCTTCTTGCAAACTTTCTGAAGTTTCTGACCAACATGGACATATCATCTTCAAATTATGATTTTGGATCACTACTACTTTCTTTGGTCACTTTCAGAGCAATACTTTTCTTTGGCTTTGTTAGCTCCTCTCTTTTACTTTTAATCATCTCGTGTGATATCAGTGAGTTGATAAGATCATCTACCAGAAGAGTATTCAGGTTCTTTGCTTCCTCTATTATTGTGATCTTCTGGTTTCATGAATTTGGTAGCGCTCTTAGTATCTTCATCACCTGTTTAGAGTTTGTGACTTCTCTTTCCAAACCTTTCAAGGTGTTAGTAACCTTAGAAAAATAAGCATAAATTTCAGAAATATTTTCTCCTTCATCCTAAAGTTTTCTAGTTCTCCTATTAATATATTTCTTCTAATTCCCTTGACTTGTGAGGATCCATCATAAATACACACTAATTTATCCTAGATACCTTTTGCAATAGTGTAAGAGAAAACTTTATCAAACTCAGATGAAGATAGTCCACAAAATAAAGAGCTCATAGCCTTTGCATTATTTTGAACTGAGGCGGCTTCCTCTTTGGTCCATGCATCTACTTCAGTAGTGGGAAGAGTGATTCTAACTTTAACAGTCTTCCAAGACTCTGTATCATTAGTTATAATAAATTGCTTCATCTTCAGCTTTCAATAAGCAAAGTTAGTTCCATCAAATAGGGGTGGCTAGGTAGACGATTTCCCCTTGGCGAATATTTGTAATGAGGATGATGGGTTTGCCATTAAATCACTACAAGTGTTTATGTGGTCTACATTGATACCACTTGTTAGTCCTGAAGGTCAAGCAAAAACCCAAGAGGGGAGGGGTGAATTGGGTACTTAAAAAATTATTTCTCAAACCTTTTAAGATTAATCATCCCTCTAGCAATCAATCACTCAATCAATAAATGCATAAATAAATAAGACACAATAATTTTTATAGTGGTTTGAGTAAGCACTCCATTCCACTCTTCTAAGAACATTTTTCTCTTGGTGTCTTGGGTTCCACTATTCCTAATAGCAAAAATACAATAGTGCTCTTAGCACTCTTCTAGATTCGAGCTCTAGGGGGCCTAAATAGTGCTCCCAGTACTCTTCCAAATTCTAGATCTAGGGGGCATATTCACAGTGTTCCCAGCACTCTTCTAGATTCCAACTTTAGGGGGCTTGAATAAACAGCTCTTATCTGCACTGAGACAGTCACAACTCTTATTGAGTCTAATCTCAACCACTGGCTTAAGGAATTTACAAAGAATGAATATTAGAAATTTAAGCACAAGTATTTCTTAGTAAGCACAGGAGAAGGTTTCTAAAAATTCGAATGTAGAAGTAAATGATCTTCCCAAAGGTGGTTAAGAACCTTTAAAGAGAGTTGAGGAAGGTTTGAATGCAAGGTTCTTGACTTCTTGAAGGATTGCAGAAGGTTTAGCTCAAATCAATAAATGCTCTCGAGAGGATTTTGAATGATTTTCTTAATACTTGGTTGCTTCCTCCAACTCCAATGATGCTTCATTCATAGCTGCTTTGAATTTCAGTCGTTGGTGGTGAGTGAGCTCCATTAATGACAGAATACCATTCTGATTAGTGTATTTTAAATTCTCTGGCTTTGGCTTAATCCTTGTATGTTGAAATGCCTGTAGCATCGACCTTGGAGAAGATAATTTTTGGTTTCTTAATAAGCACTGGTTGAGGTTTTGCTACATTGGCTGACTTTTTCATCAATATGGAAAGAGTATTATTAATGCTGAGTGAAGACCAATGATTCATCTTGACTATCACTCGTCTTTTACTTATGATAGACGAAGTATCTATCAAGCTGTTCATAAGACAAAGTTCCTTCATCTTCTGGTTTGTCTTTCGTAAGTAGCAAATGAATCATCCTTTCCAATGCTGGCAGACGAATCATCCTTTTCAGTGCTTTGTCATGTAATTTGTGTGTTGAATTGTAGAAGCACGAATATCTTGTTTCTTTAGCACTTTGTCTGTTGCGTTGTCTATTGTAAATAACAGACAGAGTGTTGGACCACAGACAAATTTCCTTTATTGTTTCGTTTGATGGGTTGTCTATTATAAGTGATAGACTAAGCTTTAAGGCACAAACAAATTTTCTTCACGACTTCGTCTATTGGATTCTCTGTTAAGTTTATCTTTGAATAGACAAAGCTCTATTGCTCCACCAGATGAACTTTTTCACTCTGCCATACAATCCTCACTTCTTCGCTTTGTTTATTGACAATAGACGATCATTGGCTTACTTATCATAGACAAAGTCTTTGCTTTAACATACAATCCTTACTTCTTCTACTTTGTTTGGTGATAGCAGACGATCATTGGCTCACTTATGATGGATGACGTCTTTGTTTTGCCACACGATCCTTTCATTGCTCTGTTGGAAGATCTTCACTCCTTTGTATGTTCTCATTAGACGACCATTGGCTTAACTGTGGCTTACTTATGATGAACAAAGTCTGTTGTATGCATACTACTTTGCATCTGTCAGATATAATCTTCCACTTTGATAGACGAATGGAAACAACCGACTCCTTTTCATTCGTGTTTTGTCTATTAGTGATACTTTGTCTTTTGCTTCTTTATTCACCTAAGCCTTGTGTAACGCCCCATCCTCCTAGGGCCATTACTCCATTTTACACCGTAATTCCACATGATCATACCATGACTTTCCCACCTTCAGGGTGAGTTGCATTGATATATTTTTTTTTGTTGACCTAATTTCTACAGAAACTTGGATAGAGTCTCCCTTGAAAATAGGATTGTCCTCCTAGGTACAACCATTCATCACATATTATGATATATTTTTTTTATAATTCATAAAAGTAAAAATTATACACTCCAATATTTCTCCAGTCATCCACACAAATCCTTATAACTCCACAGGCTCCCCCAGGACCGTGGCTGCATCATAATGATAATGAATCCACCACACCACCATACAATTTTCATTCGAAATACACCATACACCTCACACTGCAATATTACATTGATAT
>JAYJMB010003631.1:0-13844 GCA_036873735.1 Pouteria campechiana
CTGAAATGATACATTTTAGTAAAAATGAGTGAATATGCATATATTTTAATTGTTAGTATGCTTTTGAGATCTTTGTTGAGATCTTTGTTTTTTTTTCTCATGATTTGTGTATGTTTAATAATTTTAGGTATTGTAAACATGCCTTTGATAATATTTTTATATTAAAAAAATTTGATTGTTACTTGTGACATCGATATATTTCTATTGATTTTTATATATTAACATTAAAAGCAATATTTTTTATTCTAAACTTGTATTTGTATGCAACTAGTTATACTAAAATTTTTTATGTAACCTTGCCATTTAAGCACACATCGCTATTTTGATTTGATCAAAACCAATTAAATTACTCATATATATAACTATTCGTGTAAAAATAAGTTTGATTGGAAATTCATATGGGCCATATAATTAAAACAATGTTAAATCATGTGGCTTCATAGAGCTCTAAAAAGTTTTTATTGCCGCTATCTATATAAATTTCTAATCAAGGTGACATTTACACTCATAATTAAACATATATAAATGAGTAATATGATTAGTTTTGATTTAATCAAAACACCAAGGTGTAATTATATGACATGATTAGATAAAAAATTTTCATGTAGCTGGTTGCACATGAATATTTCCCTATTTATCATAATTTTTAATTTTATTTATTTTAGGAAAATAGTTCTACAAAATTAATGATAATTTCTCTAAAATTAGTAAAACCTTCTTTCTACAAGGTGAATGAAAATTTTCTTTTAGTAAAACTATGAATACTATTTACTATGAATACTAATTAGAACTTGCTTGTGTAGTCCCCAAACTGAATGCTGGTGTAGGTGTTGAGAGAATCCTACCTATAGTCTTGCAAAATTGAGAAATTGTCAAATGGTACCAAGGGAGTTCCCAGTGTAAATACTTTAATGCTCGAGTTAGTAAACAGGACTCATTGAGAGAGTATAAGCTATGAGCAAGAGCTTGCATTTTAGGGAGTACATACCTGGTCTTTTTTTACCTCAACGATGATGTATAACTTGGATACATACATAGCCTATACGTAAGTTGGATGCAGAATCTTACCTAGAGGAGGACTCCAAGGAACTATGTATCCCTAGTCCTTGTCCCATGGGACTGTATAGAAGTCGAAAAAGGTATCCCATTAGAGTAGGGATCTGATGTGGCATGGTGCCAACTTAATAATGGGTATCTTATATTAGAGTTCCTTAACACCTGTCCCCCCTTACGGAGAAATAAAGTGCATTTTGGACTTTTTGTCTTTTGGACCATTACATCATTCCTCGGAATAACATGACCCTTGGTAACCGCTGAAATAAATGGAAACATTGCATTAATTCTTAAGAAACAGAAGGAATAAATGAGAGCATTAATTTGAAGCATGCAATGTTTCGAATTATGCTCCTCAATGCTTCAACTTCTTTTCTTCAGTCCTTATGAATGAGGCCTCCTTCCCTATTCAATTGTACCTCTAGAACATTTTTAACCATGGATCCTAGTAGTTCAAGCATGAATTCCCATTCTACCAAGCGAGTTTAGTTCCTCTCAGGGGAGATCAAAAGGCCAAAAGTAGAGCTAAAGTTTGCTAAGTTCGTACTTTGACTAGTCGATCGATGCTTGATTGAGTGTACCATTGGTCACATTCAATCCTTGGATCATATTCAATCCTTAGAAGAAGAACTATTTGCAACCCATTAGTAGATAAAGGAATTAGAAGCCATCATGGATGCCTTGGTCCATTAGCTAAGATTTCCCTTTTTTTAATCTCCCAGCTGCTAATGTAATCAATCTTATGCAATAAAATCTTTATTTTATTTGGATCTATCTATTCCAAAAAAATGCTTCCTCCTGATAGGACCATAGTCTCAGCATTTCCATTTTGCACCTCTTTCTTCATAAATGCCTAGTTCTGGCTCTGCCGACCGCCCAACACGTCTCTTTGCCTTAAGGGCCAGTGGATTCGCAAGGATATATTGTTGTCCTAAACTTCCAGGACAAATCCGCTGGTTATCTACTCGATGCTTCCATAAGGATATAGTTTTAGTGCTTCTATTCTGTCCATCTTAGTTACTTTGACGGATCCAGAAGGAGTTCGTTTTGCCATAAGTGCTTTTGCACATGCTTCTCACGAGAGTCGCTTTTTCAAATTCCAAAATAGATCATTTCATGACAACTTTTTTTCTACTAATGTGACTAATTGACGCTTCCATTCACCCACATGTTGGTCTCGTTTGATCTATGGCAAAACTGGATTTCAAGAGGTGGGGAATACAAACTGATTATGCAAGTGCAAAAATAAATGTAGTGGAAGCACACAAACAGATAATAATAAAGACACAAAGATTATGGTGGTTTGGGTCCTCTCTTGGCACCTACTCTACTCTCTAAGGTTTCTCCAACCTTGGATTCCACTATAACCCGTTGAATTACAACCTCCCTTGGTTTTACGAGTTAACTAAGAACTCAACATTGGTTTTATAAACTCACAAGAAAATCTACAACTATTGATTTTCACTGAGCTCACCAACAACTCATACAATCTGATTTCTCAAGAGCTAACCAGCGACTCAACTTTTTTGCTTATACATGTATAATAAAATTCCATTAACTAGGCCTAGATGTACATACAGTTTAAGCTCAAGTAATAAAGATAAAATATTAAGCTCACAGTGCATTCAGATCTCCCTTGATGATTAAGCGATGAATCTTTGAAGCTCTTTGTTTGTTGAAGCTTGTTGGAGAGGATGCACCTTTTCAGACTTTGAGTTATTACATTTATTTCGTGTTTAATCTCTCAAAAGCCTATCTTTCTTTCTTTGAAACTTCTATTTATAAGTTCCTTTTCAAACTAGTAGTTGCTTCCTAAATTTTCCAACCATTGCAAATGCCTCGCTATAAACCATACTGCGTTGTCTCATTGCGCCGTTTCGGAGTCTCTGAAGTCACTTTTGAAGCCTCCAAAGTTCAGAGTCTATCTGTCGTAGGCACTCATGCTTCGTCAACTCCAAAGCACTTTTGCACATCTGAAACTACGTATTGATTATCTGAAGTGAGTGTTTCGCACCTCTGAAATACTTGAATCATCTCTGGATCATCCAAAGTCATAACTTCGGATGCTACTGCGCCAACGACTCTTTCGCACCCCTGAAGCTTCTCTTTTGCCTCCCAAACTTCTCTTCTTATTGTCTCCGAAACTCTCTTCTTCTTCAACTCTGAAGCTTTCTATTCTCATGCCTCCAAAATAACAGCGTTACCTCCGAAGTCCTCTTCATTACCTCCGAAGATTCCTTCTCTTCTTCTCTGAAGCTTCCTTTCTTCGTTAACTGCGAATTCACGCTGCTACCTTCGATGCTTGACAACATAACTTTGAAGCTTTTCTTCTCAACTTCGAAACTCTTCTACTAAGCTTAAAAGTTTTCGTTTTGACTTCAAAGTTCCTTTTTCTCAACTTCAAAGCTCTTCTTTTTGACTCTGATGCTTCTTCTACTTAACTCTAAAGCTACCGCCAAAACTAAAAATCTTAGTAACATAATTATTAGCTTAAACTAAGTCATTAGTAGGTTTTGTTAATTATCAAAACTAGAGCCTTTAACTCAACACTTCATCTCCTACCTCTTCTCTCTATTGCTACTTCTTCTTCCCATTCATTTTAGGCCACCATCGTTTTTGTTCTACCATGGTCACCAAAAAGTCTTTCCCACGTTTGTCTTCTAGCATCATCAACATTCCAGCTTTATCCTTTGCATAAGGTTATGAGCTGGGTGTCTCCCGATTCCTCTGCCCTTCCTTTACAATCCTCAGAGAACCTCATCTTAGTTTCTCTGGGTTCTCTTTGAGTGGGCTTCCACCTTAATCATCCCACTTCATTGCTCTTCTTCTCAATTTTTATGATTTGTCTCTGTGATAATTGGTTCCCAATAGATGGCGCTACATCCTATCTCACTGTCGCTGGGTCTAGAGTCTTTGACAGATCCCTATCTTCTCTTTTTCCATGTTTTCCTCCATTTTCACGCTTAGCAAAGCATCTCATTCTTCCTACTACTCTTACCTTCTTCCTCGCGCCCCTTGGCAAAAGCTATTTGCATGAGTCTTCAATGGGGACTATGACTGGAAAAGCCATTGGGCATAGATCAGAGTTGTAGGAACTTTTCCCTTTCCATCCATTTAAACTACCAGTCTTAACCGACTACTGACTTTCCTTTCTCCCCTAGAATAATATAGCTTAAGTTTCCTTAGGTACAGTTTAATGCCTATAGGTATGTTTCCAGTGGATGTTCTGTTGTCCACTGAATTTTGTCACCAAATGGGTTTTCTGTGCAACTTTCTAGGTCAGGAGGTTGTCGCTCCAAACCCTCTTCCTTCTTTTTCTTCTTTGCTTTCTCATTTGAGCTCTTTGATAGAGCAAGATTCTTCCTGTCTTTTCCCTAGTTCTGGTTTCAACATGGATCAAACCAAGGCTTTCACTCCTATTCCTCCTTCTGCTTCTGGTTGCACATTTTCATCAGCTAGGTTAGAGCGGATCAAAACTGTTACCTGGGAGCGGAAGTCCTCTGCTTCCACTAGTGCTTCGCCTTCTCCTCCTTCTCCTGGGTTCGCAAGGGAAGGACCATCACTCTGAATGTTTAGCTGGAATCGTTGGGGATTGCCTGCTCCCCCCATTTCGGTCCTGCAGATATTTCTTCAATGGGGAGCACTTTGCAATCTTCCTCATCTTCCTCCTTGTTTGGGTTAAATCAACCTACTAGGGCAGATCCGCTATTAACTCCTCATTCCGTATCAGATCCACCATTAGCTGGTCGATCTACGCCTTTTGTGGAGGAGCTCATCCGATCTAGGAGGGATCATGATGAGCTTCTAGGAGTAGTTCATCCTTTGTTCATCTTCAGGTTCGACATCTTCTTTTATTATTGTACAATCTTTAGCTATAGTTCCTTGTTCTTCTTCTTCCTTTCCTTCTTCCTCTATGTCGTCTTTGCCTCTTCCTCAACTATTATTCCTTTATTTTCCTTCAGCTTGGGTTTAGTATCTGATGCAACTCCAGCATCAGATCCGAGCTTATTGGGAGCAAGGGATTCTAGAGGGGTTGCTTTAGAAGGGAGCCAAGAGACTGCTGCTATCGAAGAGCAAGCAACGACTATAGACTTGACAGAGGGTGTTGCGAGGGAAGTGATTATGGAAACTTCATCAGTTCCTCCTTCTCCTCATCCATTTACTTCTTTTGATACATTCTCTTTTCCTCTTTCCTGTGAAAGATTGTCTTTGGATGAGTAGAGACTAACTTTTTTTTTTGTATAGGGTTATCTTTTCTCTCAGCTCAAGTTTTTTGGGCTTTAAAGCATCCCTAATTTGGGCCCAATCTTGCTCTTCTTGCCAAAGCCTTTAAATTGAAGCTTCAAGTTCAAGTGGAGCAGCAATGGTTCTCTAAGCCATGTAGGTTGGTGCTGAGAGTGCTTCCACTAGCCCTAGATCCTCCCGTCCATCATCGCTTACAAGCACCCTTCGTGGTGACATGGGTCCAATTACCTCTCTTTTGGAGTGTCTAAAAATAGTCATTGCTTTCGTTGGCAAGTTCTCTTATCCTATTGATCGCTTCTGGTCTTTTGAGATGTCGTGGGATTAGCTCGTGGTGGATCTTACAATGGACATTATGTGCAGCTCCATCACCTGGTAGAATTTTATCGATCGAATGAAGCTCTATTCATGGAAGCTTACCAACGCCTAGGAGTAGATGGCTCAAATGTTCTTAAGGCTTTGGGAGATGAAACTGAAGCAACAGATAGTGTTTGACAACTTGTAGGAGGCATGGGGGCAGACGAATGCATCTTCTTCAACCAGTCTACAAGGTGAGCATGATCAATGGTTGTTTTGAGGGTCTTACTGGAAGAGGAAAAGAAGCGCTTCTGGGACTTGGAGGAGACTACCTTTGCACTCAAGGTTTGGGAAGATGAGCTCATTATCGAGTGTGACGCCACTGAGGAGGCGAGAGAACATGTAGAGGCTTCTTGTAAGGAGACTGAGGCTACTCTATAGAAGGCAAAAATCAATTGCAATGCTGTGATGGAGTCTGTTGCCTCTAAGGTCAAGGAACTTTCTCTTTTAGAAGTTGATGTGGCTGGGAGAGAGTTGGCCCTTCAATAGTGGATTAGCGAGCTCGAAGGTAGTCTAGGTAGAGGAAATGCTCTTTAGCAGGAGATAGATTTGTTGAAGGCCTAGCATGCTTCTATATTGCTCAAGTTCATCAGGAGTGCTTGGAGGCACTGGTTGCAAAACCAGAGTGTCAAGAGATGCTGCTTCAGTAAATTATCAATTGCTTTGGGTGAGGTTTCAACTCTTGTAAGAAAAAGATATCCAAAATATTCCTAGGGATAGATATTGATGATGTAATCCTGGACGATGAGGGTATATAATACAAATTTGGTTAATGAAAATATTCATTCTTTTGATATAATCTTTTATGTCTTTCTTATTGAGTGTACTTGGTTGGCTTCCCAACTTTGTACAAGATGAACAATATTTTTGAAATTTGGCTACTCTATGGAGTGTGTTCTTAGGTTTTGTAGAACCAATCGTTCTTCTAAATGACTTGTGAAGTTAAAATCTTAGTTTCCTACAAGGCAAGAATATAACGACTCCGTAGAGTTGGATATTCAATGACTCCATAGAGTGTGCCCTTCAGCTCATAGAGTCGGGAATTCAACAACTTCGTAGAGTGCACTCTTCAGCTCCATAAAGCCGAGAATGTGGATAACTTTGTAGATTTGTCCCCTGATTTAGTTGAATGGGGGGGCTTTATTAAGACCATATTTTTGCGTCCTGCTCCAAATTCCATTAGAAATAGCAATAATAAAATAGGATAATTTAGTGCAAAGAGAAAACCTTTTCATTGAACTATCTGTGGAAAATTTGTTTATTGTTGATTCAATTGTTATATAATAATGTAAGAAGATGGTAGGGATTTTACTGATAATACATCCTTAGATACTTAGCATTTCATGTTTGTGGAATGTGCCTCCTGTTCAAACTTTATAACTGGTAGGCCCCATTTTTTTGGAACTGCGGTAACTTTGTGGGGACCTTCTAAGGAGTGAACAAGTTTCCCTCTTGCATGGGTAGGGTTGCTAATAGATGCTTCTCCTAAGATCAGGTCTCCTTCTTTAAAGTTTTATGCTTTGACCTTTTGATCATAGTATTGTTTGACCTAGGCCTAATGTCGTGCCACCTTATCTTGACGTTGAGCCTTGATTCCTCCAATAGATCTAGATTAGTTTCTAGGGCTTCCTCATTTACCCTCGAGTTGAAATTTTTTGTTTGGGCAGAAGGTATTTGTAGCTCTATGGGGATCACAACCTCGGATCTATAGGTTAACATAAAGGCATTTCGCCCATGGACCTTTTTGGTGTCGTTCTCAATGACCATAATATTTTTGAAAGCTCCTGTTACCAACTATTTCTAGATCCTTCCATATTTTTTCTCAGCCTTGTCACAATGCTTTTATTCATGGCCTTTGTTAAACCATTGGTTTGTGGATGTGCCATTGAGAAAATTTTTTACTAGATTCCATGGGAAGAGGAGAATGTCTTGAATGGTTTGCCTTCAAACTGCGAAGATGGCTTGGGTAGCCTAGGCCTCTGTCCATTTTGTGAAATAGTCCACAACGATGAATATGTATTTCCTCCTTTCTATAACTGGTAGGAAAGGACCAAAAATATCAATCCGCTACTGATAAAGTAATCATGCGTTATTGATTTTTAAAATTTTGGTTGCCGGGAGTCGAGGAATGTTGGCATGCTTAGCATTTGTCACATTTTTTGACATAATTTTTTGATTCTGTTGCCATGGTGGGCCAGTAATATCCCTATCTCACAGTATTGAATGCAAGGGTTTTACCACCTATGTGATTTGAGTATTCTCCCTCATGTATTTGGTTAAAGATTTCCTTTCCGTCTCTTTTAGTCATGCACCGAAGGTATGAATGTGAGCGCCTTTTTCGGTATAACTTATTATCCAGGTAGATAAATTTGGCTACGAAATGTGTCAGTTTTTTGGCTTTTGCCAGATTTGCTAGTCTTTCCCTTCTCTTCAAATATGCATGTATGGATCCATCCAAGAGGGTTCTTATTCTTTGTTCATTGCAAATTATACCACAAGTGCACGATGCCAAGTTTTATAGTATAGTAGTAAGAAAGTATCGTCTCTATAAGGATTATGTATTCTAATTGATCACTATCTATTGCAGTGTGTAATCCTGATTTTATTTGGAAGATTAAGTGATGCAAATTTAATTAAAAAGTAGAAATAGACAAGCTTTCGAATGGAAGAATTCAAGGAAAAGAAGCTTTGGAGGATCGACTTCACGTGTGCTTTATCATGATACTCTTAACTCATTATAAATTGATCATTTTATTAGTTTATAAATCAAGAATACTAATTCACTCAACTCCCTCTCCCAGGTGCTAACCTAAGTATCTAATCTCTACATTCCAATTTCTATATCTATATAAAAATTGAAATATAAAGAATGCATTATACTTTATGATTCTTTTGAATGATTTAATGAAATCTACAAGCTCTCTCGAGTCATCTAGAATCTCATGTTATGGTCTCTCGAGTTTATTCAATAAATGATCAATAAATTGAAGGCATTAAAAGTAAAGCATCACAAATAAACCAACAAGAATTCTCAATCATATAACTCATTAATCACACTATAATGTCAGCACAAGATCCATCTCCCCTCTAGAAGGAGTTTAGCTACTCATAATAAAATAAGAATCCATAAAACATTCATATATCATTATCAAAATTTGAATTTCAACTTTAATCCAAGTTACAAATGATGAATAGGATGAAAAACACTAAAGTAACAAGGATTAAAATGGTAGCAAACTCTTCTCAATGATGCTTGACTTAATTTGCAACTTGAAGCTTCTTCCTATCAAAGAGCCTCTCCAAGAATCTCCAAAACATCCCCTCCACAGTCAACTCTCTTCTTAGGGTGATCCCTCTTTACTTTTATACTTTCTTCCTTGAAGATTTATCTTTTTGCATAGTTTCTAAGCAATTGTAGAAAATTCGGAGGTGTGCCGCAGGCTTCAATGTTGTGGCATCAAGATCACTGAAAACAGAGTTTGTGCTATAGTTTGATTGGATGTCGTGGCATCAACATTGCTAAAAACCCTATTTTTCTTGATTCTAGTTGGATGTCATGGCATAAACATTACTGGAAACAAGGGTTTTGCTTTGGTCTAGATGGATGCCGTGACATCAATTTTGGATGCCATGGCATCAACATTGGTAGAAAGCCAAAATGCTGCCTTAGCTTGGTAGGATGCAGTGGCATCATGCATGCTATCTTTGGGAATTTAGTGTCATGAGTCTTTGGGACTTTAGTGCCATGATACCAAAATTGGATGTTGTGGCATCATGTATGCTGTCTTCGGGGCTTTAGTGCTGTGACACCAAAATTGGATGTTGCGACATCAAACTGTTAGTCTTTTATTCTTCCAATTTGCAGCAGCTTGTTTACCATTCCAGCTTCTTTACTTTGTTCCTTTTCTTCATTGATGTTTTATATGTATTTTTCCTCTTTTGTGCATTCATGTGCTTCCAACCAGATATAACGATATAAATTATAAATCTACTAAGAAAAACTCAAGAACATACCAAAAGTTAGTTTAATTAAATAAGATATAAGTGAATGAAATTCACTTATCAGTCTTCTATCACCATCTGTTTGATTTTTGCAATGCTAGGTATTGCAAGGTATTCCACCAAGATGGTTTTTTGAGGGGTGAAGGATGGTGCTATGGCTAGTCTTGATAATTTGTTAGCCTGCTAGTTCTCTTCCCTTGATATCTATATGATATGTGTGTTACAGATCTACTCCAACATTTCTTTGCCAACTAACAAGAATCGTATCATTAATGACTCCTTGACCTCGTATTCCCCTAAAAATTGCTTCACTACTAACTGAGAATTACTGTAGATAGTTAGGTTTTGGATTTTTAACTTCTAAGCGATTTTGAGGCCTGCTAGTAAATCTTCATATTCAACTCCATTATTAGTGTTGGGGAACCTAAATTGTAGTGCATATTTGATTATATTTCCTTCCAAACTTTACAAGATAAGGTTGGCTCCTGCCCCTTCTTTGCTTGACCAACCATCCACGTGCAAGCTTCACTAGGGTGCCGGGTTGAGTGGTGGATCCATAATGACATTTTTGTCTTGAGAGTTCAAGGAAGATAACTACATTACTGGATCTATAAATAATGTTGCTGGTATAGTCAAATTCGTAAGAAGAGTTGCTAGCATTGCTGGATTCAGAGCCATTGAAGAGTTTTCATCCAGAATTTTGGGTCCTCCTTATTCTTCTGCTTTGCTAGTACATTCTACGAGAAAATTTATCATGATCTTTCCTTTTATGGTTGCTCTTGGTAGGAACTCAATTTTGTATTTGCTAAGTTCAATGAACCATTTGATGAAACAACTAGATAGTTTTATCTTTTGGAGGAGTTGCTTGAGGGGCTGATCAGTGTATACATAGATTGGGCGTCCTTAAAAGTATCGTAGCTTTCTTGCAGTAATTACCAAGGTGAAAGCGATTTTCTCAACTATGGGGTACTTCTCCTCCATGCCTCTCAGAACCCTACTGACATAGTAGATTGATTTTTTATGTTGGCCTTGCTCTCTTAATAAAACATAAAATATTGTTTTGAATTTGTTCACTAGACAAAGATGCAGGGCTTCTCCTCTTACTATGGCACTCAGTAAGGGGAGGGAGGCAAGGTATTATTTGAGTTTTTCAAAGGCCTTTTGTGTCTCTAAGTTGACTTAATGATTTACTAACTTCGTTGTTGCTTTTTTGCAGAAGGTTTTGAAAAAAATGAAGTCTTCTTTCTACTAATTTGGATAGAAATATGTTTAGTGTCACTAGCCTTTTGGTTAATCATTGGAGCTCCTTGATGCTGTTAGACATTTTCATATCTTAGATGGCTTGAATTTTCTCAAGATTTGCCCTAATGCCTCTTTGTGATATTAGGAATCCTGGTAATCTTTTTGACGCAAACCCAAAAGCATACTTTTGAAAATTTAATTTCATCTTTTGGTTCTAGAGGGTTTGGAATGTCTCCTCTATACCTGGAATATGATGAGCTCAAATCTTACTTTTTACTATCACGTCATCAACATATGCTTCTATGTCTCTACCCAGTAGAATTTTTAACAAAGTATTTACCATCCTCTAGTAGGTAGCCCATGCATTCTTTAATCTAAACAGTATCACTTTGTAGCAAATAGTTCCCATGTCAGTTGTGAATGTTGTCTTTTCTTGATCCAACTCATACATTTGAATTTGATGATACCCTAAGAATGCCTTTATGAAGGTTAACAACTCGTAGCCAACGGTAAAGTCCAATTAGTCGATGTTGGGAAGAGGGTAGCTGTCTTGTGGGCAAGCTTTATTTAATAATGTGAAATCCACACACATTCATCACTTTCCATTTGCTTTTTTCACCATGACCACATTTGCTAGCCACTATGGATAGTGTACTAGACTAATGAATACTACCTTTAGCAGTTTGTTGACCTCTGCTGTGATGACTTCCTTTTCTTCTATGAAAATAGTTATTTCTTTTGCCTTATTGGTTTGTGGCTTCTGTCGATCATCATCTTGTAGGAGATGACTGATGAATCTAATCTTATTATATCAGAAGGTTCCCAGGCAAAGACATCGACATTTCTTCATAGTAAGTCAATCAATTCTTGCCTTAATGGGGTGTCCAGGGCAAAGCTAATTTAAATAGTCTTTTTTGCATTTCGAGGAACAACGAAACTGTATCTAAGGGTTCTATCGGCTTGCTTCAGGCTACCTGCTACTCATATCTAGTATTCATAGTGTCTATTTGCATATTCCTTGATATCTTGCCCTTCATTAAGACTTCATAGTATTCTTAGGCAATCTTCTGGTCCCTTCTAGCGATGCCGATCCTGCTTCAAGAGGGAAATTTGATAGCGAGGTGATATATAGACATAACTGCTCTCATCTTATTGAGGCCAGGGCATTGTAGGTTGAAGGTACTTTCATGATTAGAAAGTTCAAGATTGTTGTGGTTTTTTTGGGGCCATCTTCCATTGTAAAGGGAAGTATGATGATTCTTTTTGGAAATACGCCATCCATGGTGAAGCTCATCAGTTGCCCCTCTGTGTCTCACAACACTTTTTTTTGAAAATTTTCATTTTCTTAAAGCAAAGATAAAATAAGATGTTTGTAGATGACCTGTTGTCCACCATACTCCTCTTCATTTGGAATTTTGATAATACTGCAGAAATGACCATAGTGTCATTGTGAAGATTGGCTCCGCTAGGCATGTCTTCCTCTGAAAAGATAATTGGGAAGTCTTTCTCCTCTCTTTTTTGCTTGGAGTTTTGCCCTACTATGTTAACCTACTCTGAGTATGCTTGCTGCCTTGTTGTTGGACTGCCTAATAATGTTAATGATTCTTGTTGTGGGTTGGTTAGCTTCAGTTGTAGCATCCTTGCTGCTTTCTTCCCGTGTTGCTTCCTTTTGAGGATGATTTTTCCTTCTATCTACAATTTTCTGGGAGTTATCAGCTACAAATTGCTGCAAATTTTCTTTTTTTATAAGTTTCTCAATTTCTTGCTTCAAGGCGATGCAGTCTTCAGTATCATGGCCAACGTCTTTATGGAATAACTAGAACTTGTTGGGGTTGAGACGGCTTCTGCTTTTGAGTAGGGGCAGATTAGAGACATGGTGTCCTTGTCTTTGGATTTCATGGTAGACATGGGTTAAGGAATAATTAAGAGGAGTGGGATTAGGTATTCCTTTATCTTTCCCAAATGATTTGCTCTTGGTGGATCCGTAGTTTGGCCTTCCATAAAACTTTTCATGGTGCTGCAGGAGAGAGCAGCTCCGCTTCCTTTTGATGCTGATGTTTTCTTATCAGATAATCTCTTCTGTGTTTATGTGTCTGTTTAAGGCTTCCAAGAACTTTGAGTAGTTTTTGGGTAGGAAGATGCAGTTCGTATCTCATGTTTGTGTTTGCAATCCCACTTTTGGAGTGCCACCATAGCTATATTATGATCCAGCTTCTCGATATCTAGCATGAGGCAGTTGAATCTACTAACATATTCCCGAAGAGACTCATTCTCTTTTCGTTTCACCAATATCAATGATTCCATAGTCCTCTTTTGCCTTCGTTGTTCCATGAAGCATCCCTAGAAGCATTCTTCCAAATCATTGAAAGAGCTAACGAACTTCAGTTTCAAGGTTTGATACCAGGATAATGTTGCCCCTTTAGTGTAGGTGAGAAAGCACGACATTTTATGGCATCAAAGACTCCTACTAAGGTTATCTACCCATCGTACCTAGGAAAATGATCCTCTGAATTCATGGTTCTATCATAAGTTTATAAGGACGACATCTTGAACCCCTTGAGGATTGGTTTTTCTAATATTTTCTGAATGAAAGGGGATTGTCTTATTGTGTTTCTTCTTTCTATATGCAATTGGGGGATCTGCCTATCATATCCGCTAATGTTATCTTCAAGTATCCTTCTTATTTCCTGGTGAGATGGTGCCCTCTTGGAATTGAATGTCTTGTCTTTTCACCAACTCAAGGATGGTATTGGTGGGCTCGACTAGGTGGTCAGTTGTCTCTTGATTTACTGTTGCTTTTGGAGCTTATGTAAACATAGGATTTGTTGATGGTGCTCTTGGGGAGAGATCGACAAGGTGTTATCTAAGAACATCAAGGGCGGTTGCATACAAGTTCCCACGTGATTATTGGATTTGTAGATAACTGGATTCGGCTAGTCGTGGGGGAG
>JAYJMB010003632.1:0-13843 GCA_036873735.1 Pouteria campechiana
CCCACCCCCCCCCCCCCCTCTCAAACATAGCCTTCGTTATTTTTTCCAAAATTTCTACCTATTAAAGCATCACCAATTCTTCTATAAAAATATCTTATTAGGTATCAAAGACCCTTCTCTATGATACATTTCATTCCTCCAAAACCAAAAATATGTTTGGTTTGGTCTAACTCTTGGGATTCACAAGATATCCCAACTAGATATGATAGATTCCATCCACTAAACTGTAGGACAACCCCAAAACCTCCTTCCAAGAAAGTAGAAGATAATTTTGACTTTCTCATGAGAATTTATCATCCCATCAAAATGATATATTCTGAATTCAAGGCAAGATCAGAAATCAATACTATCATCTTTAACATGTTCCTATCCCACAACCTCAAGATTTCTCCCAAAGAACTACCTTTCCCACAACTTACTGACCCTGTTACCCTTAACTTCTTCCTGATCCTCCTCTCACTCCGCAAGGACGTGACATTCAAATACCACACATTGAATCATTCCTAGATGAGTATGCACAAAAACTTCTCCAACTACTTCCTCAATCTAGGCCACCCAGAATAACCTTTTCATCTCCCTCAAGTCCTCACAATCATATTTTTCTAATTGAGGAAGAATTCTCATTATTCTCCCAAGCCAATCTGCAAGCTATTATTGACAACCTTCCTCTTCTTTATTCACAGCTTGCTGATTCATCTATCCAAAACCAAATTTGGGTTTGCTTTTTCAAAATATTCCCCCCACCTGAACTAACTCCACCTTCTCCAAAAACTAAAGCCTTAAGAAAATCACCTTTTGTTCCTAAACCTCCAACCTTACCCAAGCGAAAAGTATATTCTAAACCTAAAAAGAAATCAAAAATCCCACTTCTAAAAATCCACAAAAGGCTCCTCTTTCTTGCATCACTATGCATTATGAAGAATAAATGCCAATACTCAAAGTTATTCTCAACAAAGAGCCTGTGTACTTCCCTGAATTATTAGATAGATCATATCGATCCTGCATTGACCTTATTTATATTTCTACCTATGCATTTGCCTTGACCCATGAACCACCCACTGCAATTCCCAAAGATCTTACCTTCATTCCTCCTTCCTCCAGAACTAAACAAGCTCTATCTAACCCATCTAAGTCCTCTTCTAAACCACCTATAACCATCATTCTTCCTCCTTCCGCAAACCCCAACTTCTTTCATAAAACCTACACTAGAAAACCAAAAACTACCCCTAAAAAGTCCTAATCTACTGTTATATTTCTCTCACATCTTTATTTTCTAGCTATACTTATTCTTTCATGTGATGTTACTTTTTTTTGGTGTTGCTCTGCTGTATCTACATTTGTTGTGCTGCAACTTTCATCATTTATGTAAATTCATTTTCTATGAAATTCTGATATACACATATATTTTACAATTATTATCATATATGTACAACTCATTTCGATTATAATTTATTTCTCATTCTCTTTTACCTGGTTGATCTTTACATTTTAGTCCTTTTGATTATGACAAAAATGGGAGAAATAGGAGAAATATCAGAGTAACTAAAGTGATATCAAAATAACTAAGTGTATATATTGAGGGGGAGCTTATCATTCAGGGAGAGACCCACTAAATCAATAGAAGTACATTGTATATTTTGCATATTTTAATCAAAGGTTTATGACTCAAATGTTTTGTCATCATAAAAAGAAGGGAATGTTAAGTCTAACCCCTCTACTAAGTTTGATTTCGATGATGAATGTAATTAAATAACTAAGTTTTGATGATAAACAAACAAATGAATGAAGAATTAAGATACTACCAAGTTACTTTCCAAGTGATGCAGTGTTTATATATCAAAACAGATTAAGGAGAGTAATTACAAGCAATAAATAACGTTAATTGTAAGCTTCATACATTAAGACTTCAAAAGAAGATAATTTAAAAAGAATATTCAAGTAAAAATCACTCATAAGCAATTCAAAAATACTCAGAAGTACTTAAGAGACAAATCAGAATACCTTCATATACAAGGCATGAAGCTTAGAAGTTCAGAACTACTTTAGAACCTCTTTAGAAACAAGTCAAAAAAATTTTAAAAGATAAAGCGCAATCCTCAGAATTAACTCCAAAATACTCTTACACTTCAGAGGTACTTCAGAAGCATTCCTTAGTCTCTGGAAACACGTCAGACGTAAAATGGTTTACTTTAAAGAAGACTTTTGTACTCAGAAGTTTGCCAGAAGAATTTCAGAAATATTCCAAGGTTCAGAAGTCAACTAATCGTGGTAAAAAATAAGTTCAGAAGAAATATTTTCACTCAGAACCTTATTAGAACCAATATAGTTAGTCAACTTTGCAATCAGAAGTTCGTCAGAAGAATTTCAGAAATACTTCCAAGTCTCAGAGATGTCTTAGAAGATCAATAATACTGATACAGAATAAACTCAAAAGAAGTTTCTGAGCCCAAAACATTATCAGGAGATTTTCAAAAGTAATACAGAAGGTCGTAAAAGATAACTTCAAAATGCAAAGAATCAAGAAGAGTATTAAAGGCTAAATTCAACCTTCAGAAGATCTTTAGAAGCCAAAATATGACCGTTAACCACATTTGAAACCTAAACTTAATTCAAAAATTATGAAGAGGTGCTTTATAAACTCTGATAAAAGGCAGATCTAACGGTAACTAATAATAAGACAATATTAGAATTTTTAAAAACTTATCTTAGAAGTTCGAAAGCCAGATAACATGTAAAAAAGTTGTACCAAATCTACCAAATGTTTGAAAAAATTATAAAAGGTTGCAACGACTATAATCTCCTTCACAACTTATAAAAGGATGAGTAAAGCAACACACAAAATAACAAAAAGATAGAGAAAAAGAAAAATTTCTGACTTAAACATTTACAAGAGCATTCAACATCTTCTCCAACTCCAACTGCTTCAACATTATTAAAGCATTCAAATCTAGATCTGCTTCACTTTCAAGGAGTTTGATACATACGTCTTTATTGCATACTTTGTTCATTTATTTAAACTTTTATTTTTTGTACAAATTTGCCTAAGTAAGAGGCACTAATCTATACATTTCTTTTTAGTATTCGTTAAAGCAAGCAGGGTGCTTGCTATTTATATATCGAGAAAAGCAAGTAGAAGAACTTGCTGAAAGTGTATGAGTTAGTTGATGAACTCTAAAAATCAGCGAGTTAGTTGGTGAACTCGGAAAACCAATGTGTATTTGATCAGGTTGATCAAAGTGATAGTGATACCTAAAATTAGCAAAGGAGACTAACTCAGAGAAGTGGAGTAGGAACCCAGGAAGGGCCAAACTATTATAAAATCTTGTGCACTTATGCTGTAAAATTTACTTCCTCTTATTTTAAGCACACTTTTCAAGTTACTGGCCAAAATTTTTGAAAGCTCAATTGATTTGCCCTCTTGAGCTACCATTTAAAAGGACCAATATTTTCATCTAATACGATAGGTGATATCAAATGGCGCCTTCGTCTGGCGATTATGGTCCCAGGCGCTACCTGCATATTGTTGTAATGCAACTGCGCTTGTTTAGGGACTATACTTCCTCCTGAGAACATCGCAAGGGGTATGTCAGATGGTTGCAATGCAACTGCAAGACAAGCAATTAGCGCGAGTAGTTGCACTTTCGGCTACAGTCCTACACTTGAAATTTCTCCACTTTACCACTTTGTGAGCCTTGACATTTTACATGTAAATTTCATTGTGCATTTATTAATTATCAAAATATGAGTAACTAAACTTATTTTGCAAGGTGGAGCTTCCACATTTGTCACCTAAAATTTGATTTTTCTAAATAAGTTTTATAAATAAGCCTTACAAATTTTGTTCTCTATTGTTATCTTTTTATATTTTATAATTCTATTTTTCACTTCTCATATGATGATTTATAAAGTTATGGGACTTTAATATTTTTAATATGATAAATTTATATGCTCTATAATGATTAAACTCTATAAACCATATAGAGTTTGTATGCCACGCAAAGAAATGCGTTAGAGATTCAAAAGGTCATTTCCATAGGAAGTAGGGATGGAGCTACTGAAAGTTGATTCCTTGTCCTCGAAGCATGCAGCATCGAATCAAATGGATAGGAAGAAGGGTGTATTAAACACTGAATTCTGATCAAACTCCACATTAGAAGTTTTGAATCGGAAAAAAGAATGCATTGGATCCAATCTTGGAAAATAAAACTAACCAAACTCAATTCAATTTCATAGATTACACAAACTATCCAAACTAACCAAACAGCCACAATCAAATCAAATTCTCACAGCAATAACCTTCGGTAGACTGAGAGTAAGAGAGAAAATCTCTTTTTCTAAATCGAATCCACAAGCTTCCTTCTGCACCTTGTGCTAGATTTCTATGGCCGGTAGCGACTTGTTTGGTCTACAGGCAATTCAAAACAGTAAATGAAAATTTGTTGACCGATATTCAGTTGAGTTGAAGTGGTCAGGAAAACCTGTTGGCTTATTTAAAAATTTCCGGCCTTGTCTTTTCATTTTGTAAAACTCCAGATTCAACTAGACATTAAAATTAAGAGACTGATAATGTGTAGTATCATCCATCTGGTGCAGCTTTCGCTTCAAATAATTCTTAACGAGCATCCGACAGCCAAGCTTGCACCCGGTTAGGACTACTTGCGGGAATGTGGTAGCTCCCATAATAGGAGCGACCCAGGACATTCCCATGCAATCTGGATCTCGCTTCGCCTATGGAGCACTTGATTGGGTTGGATCTACACACCAGGAAAATAAATTTGAAGACCAGACCCTCAAAAAGATTCTTATGATCGATCACGCAATGAATGGATGTAGTCACATCTCACTCCTGACTTTACCTCTTATATGGAAGTCATTCCTCTCGTATGATATCAGAGGAAAATCAAAAGGAGGGAGAATGAAACTGTTTGAATTTCTTTCATTCGATGGAAAAATGTAATGCATCGGACAACAAGCACATTTTGGAGGCAAATGCAGAAAAAAAACAAAGGCAGGCAAGAAATTACAATGTAAGTCATTCATAAGTGTACATAGCACAAAGGAACCTCAAATGTGCATTTTTCAGTTCCTAGCACCAGACTATCCATTCTTTTGAACAGAGAATGAATATATTTCCAAAGTGCAGCCTTCATGCCTCTGCAAAAAACAAAAAAATGCATGGATTAAGTGCGTGCAAAGACATCCATGGTACTTGCAAGCAACAATAAATTTCCATACCTTCAACTTGAGGTTTGGTTAAGAAGATCCACCATACCCATTCCTGTAGTGCATGGTTGACACCCATGCTTGTGTGACATTAGCTAAAATGAATTAAATCCATTCTGATGGTAAAGGGTGAAGTAATCTTGTTTGTCTTCTGGGAATGGTTATAAACTCATTCCTCATGTGATGCTTAGGAAAGACATTAGCACAATCATTACTGTAGTCTGAATCTCTGACTTCTGTATATCATCTCATTACTCATTACGAAACCATGGAGATTCTCAATGTCTCATCAACCATCAATTGTGGTTCCACTCACTAATCTCTTTTCCATTAGAAAGTATGATGTGTTGGTGCAGCTGCAATTTGTCAAATTTTTCATCCCAGTAAATTACAAGCAAAATGTTCAAGGCTATCCTAACCATTGCTATTGAACAACAGATGGGATCCAAATGTAGTATGTTCCAGGTTTTCAGAGAACTTGTTGCCTCCCAAGTTTTAGTTAAGCCAACTAATACATATTAAACTCACATTCCCCAACAATCCAGTTTCTACATAATGCTCTCACAACCCACAACTTGATTTAGGCTAAACTTTCGACAGAATGACATTCTGGCTAAGGCAATTTATATAACCAACTATTGGAAAATTTAACTAGAAAAAGTGTGCATCACTACTACCTTTTTGCAAGATTGGACACTTGCAGCTTCTTTAGAGACAGTGACTAAGAAGAAATAGTGGATGTCAATTTTCTCCAGTTTTTGTCTTTTTCATTTGCATTGTCTCATGCAAGCTTATAATGACAAGAATGGTTTGCTCATCATTTCATTATGCACAGACATGCACAAATGTGATATAATGTTCTAAATATTATCAATTTTTTTTATCATTATATTCAAGATGGGTTTCAAAACTTGGGTAAGATAAATGCAAAACAACAAGCCAAATGGCAAATCCTGGTCACTTTTAGCCCATAATCATCCAAATTACTTTGAGAAGCTTGTCTGGTTAAGTTGTGCCTTTTACAAATTTCTGCTTTGCAACAGTTCAAGCATTGACTTTTACAACAAAAATAGTTGATTTTTTTGAACCATTTTTACTATTTGCCTCATCTATATCCTCACCCTAGGTTGCAAAATTGAGCAATTCAAAGAAAAATAATGGGATTGGTAACAAAATGAATTCATGAATGGTGAGTTCGTCTTGCTTTTTAGGTCACTTGTTCCAGTTTGCTTCCCATTGAATCCACATTTTCTGATTCATTTTTGATGGCATTACGGGTTCACATTCTTGTTATAAAGATAGTTCACACCAACCTTCATGGCAAGAAACACTGAAATATCTGATTGTTTATTTTTAAAACCAATGTGTCACTGTGCATTTTCGAAATTTTGTTTTGAATAAGAAACAGTTGATGACAAATATAATTTTTGGATTGCTCATTCAACAATATGTAGAGCTGGTGCATGATAGGCAGTGTGTTCCTTACAGGAGGATATTACAACCCTCAAGGAAAGTTGTCTCTTTGTGCACAATACTGCACGAGTTCAACTAATCAAATGCATGTGCACCAAGAAGTATCTCTACCTAATAAGCAGAATAGTGATGGGTGCTCTTTCCTGCTATATCTAGGACTACAGTAGTTTGATCTCCTAGGCTAGTCTAAGAGGAAGGAAACACCAGCACAGACCATTATACATACACTTACTGAGTTAATTGATGCAGCATGCATATGATGCCGAATAAGAAGAACCCCCCCCCCCTGAAACAGCAGGTTCATAAGTTAGGTAAAGCATGTAACAAATAAGAAGTATGGTTTGACAATCTACTTCCAGAGGGATTTGCCTTGGGACTGCATTTGGTAAGTTCGTAAGTTGGTCCCATTTGCATGCTTTGTACAGTTACTCATTCTGTTCCCTATTGAAACTGTGCCGACTTCCTCATATCAGTGGACTGGCCATGTACAAGTTTCACAATTCTCCTATGCATTTTTGCTCCCTTCCCATTCCTTTCTAGTTTTTCCCATATTTCAGTTCAAAATTTTTCCCAATTTTCATGAGTTTGCAAGCAGGGAGTGGTGCACCTTATACGAGTGATAACAATGTATTGTTACTGCATTCCTCACCGTATTTTGGTGTCAAGTCCAGAAAAATCTTTGAAGGTCAATGGGAATAAGAATGTCTTACCAACATCTAATTTACCATGATCAGCTCAGACCTATAGTTTGCAATGCTTATTTATATTTCTATTTCATTCTCTCGTTCTTTATTTCTTTGAAGTTGTCTTTTTGCAATGTTCCTACTCCAAGATGTCCATTTTTCAACTATTGGTAATCACCATAAATTAATTTATAATTTAAAAAATATTCTTAGAAATTTTTTATCTAATGTTTTCATTTCATAAGAAGCAACTACTCCGGTACTTAAGAAGATCAAAAACCTAAAAGCTGCTAGTAGAGCATACAGTACTTCATTTGAATTCAAAATTGGTGGTTTACATTGATGGGGCACCTAAATGTAATTGCTGAATAAGTAACATCATGAATTGGAGGCTTATATCACAAGCAAAAAATGGCTGATGAAGAAAAACAATTTTACAGATGAACTTCATAAGTTTGTATCATACCAAATCAAATTCCAGTAGAATACATCTAAGTTATATTATCAACATAACCAAACAACAAGGAGAAAATAAATGGATAGTAGTTGAAGGGAAATTCATCATATGGCATAAAGAACTTTCAAAGAAAATGTAGGAAGCAAAAAAAAAAAAAGCAGCAACAGCAAAAAGTTGTACTGGGTCATTTTCCCTCTTCGTTCTTTTCTGGAAGAGAAAGGGAATAGATCAGTTCATTTGAGTTCAGATAAATGGGCCTGTGTGTCGAACTTCGACAACACCTCATAAAACAAAAAACCATAGAATTTAAGCAACAATATGGGCAGTGGCATTAGAATGAAAAGGGAAAAGCATTACATTTCAATTAGCAGAGGATAGCAACAGCACAACCTTGATTTGTTATCCTACATGGAAGGGACCCATGTCGCCAGATCGGAGAGCCCGAGCAATCTCATTGGCAACAGATAAGCACGATGACACCCACCCACTCAAAGCCATCCACACCATGCTCATAATGTAAAACAACTGGCTCCACGGCATGGCCATGACCCCTAATGTTGCTCTGCTGAATAAAGGGGGATCAAAAGAGTGAAAATCTGTTGGAGGAAGAAAAGAAGTAAAAGATAGAAGTCAAATGCAGACTTAGCACACACACAAATTCAATGCAGATTGTTATCCAGCACAGCCAGAATAGCAAATCCATCAAACATCAGCCATAGCTGCATTAATCAGACAACCATTCTGGCTGAAAATGCAAACTATGGGCAATCCAAAGTTCAGCAGGAAAGCGATAAAGTAAACATTGAACACTTTGATTCTCCATCCAGTGAACTAGAACTTGAAGTAGAAATGATTGACAAATCAAGCTCAAAGGCAATTTCAAATAACTGGGACTGGACAGACAGATAATTTCTGTTTCCTGTGAATCCACAATTAGACAACCTGATCTACCTACATCTCTATACACAGCAATTTCCTGGTTGTTGATTTAAATGAAATAAACATGCATTGAAATGATGAGGAAAACTGGCTTAAAAGGTTAAAAAGGTTACAACAGAAACATGTTGTTATATGACTTGGATTTCTCCCAATTCACGTTTTCTTATCTATCATGATATGGTTATCCAAGATACATTCCACTTAGCTTAAATTACTCTCTCTTAGGAGTTATAAATAGAGAAAAGGCCTTGTGTCTCTCTTAAGTTCTCTTCTATTCTCAGTTAGGTAAGAGTTGGTTGTTTGGAAGAGTTTTGCTGTGAGTGTATTGGGTTTCAGGATTTCTTTCTGAGAGTTCTCCCGTGGGTTTTTTTCTTTTTTTTTTCTTTTTGGCCTTTCTTATTAAAGGGTTTTTCCACGTAAAGTACCTGTTCCTCATCTTTTGTCTTATAGTGACTTGCGGTGACTTGCTTTATCTCTGTTTCTACATTATGTTGTGCTCCTTTAATAGGTTTGTTCCTAAAAAAACATTAATCCAAATGAAGAAGAAACTCTCCATGGAGCCCAATTCACTGCCGATCAAATAAAACCCAGTTCATAGATATCGCGCATAAAGGCTATGAAGTGCTATTTTTTCGAGGGAAATGAGATGGCAAAGATAGAAAACGATGCATAAAATTTAAGAGACGAAAAATCACTCACCAAAACATAGAGTCAAACGCAGCCCAATTCACATATACCACGAATGAATAATGGGGTGTTGAAATATTGGTTGAGGGGGCAAAATTACGAAATAAAAAGCAGTAGGCACTTGCAATCATGCATAGCAAAAATGAAAGCACAAAAGCGATGGTCTAAGAGAAAGGTACAATCACTGTAATTATTCGCGTACCAAAGCTAAATTAGAAAACGATTGCAATTAAAAAAAATTCAGTTTTCCCTAACCAGATCTTACTCCGACAAAAATTGCACTTTTGGATTTGTTGGGTTTTGGATTCTCTTCAGCCGGCGAGAGTTTAGGTGAACATACGACACGCGGGAATGGAAGGTCGCCCACCTTTGGACTTGCTCGACTCTGTTAAAGCTGTGTGGGGCCCACACGTAAGCGTACATGCTATCTGAACCGTCCATCGGTGATTTTCCTACCTTACTCCTGCACCCACAAAGAAAATTCGGAAAATCCTCTGCCCAGATAATTGAACTGGCAGAAGCGTAGGAGGAGGCACACCCTAGAATTCTTCGTAGTCTCTAACTCTCTTGGGATTGGAGAAAAAAGAATTATAGCAGAAGCAGAAGAACAGAGGAAACGATGTCCTTTAAATAAAAAGATGAGAAATAAGGATTTGGAACACCGGCAATGCAAGAGAAAGTATGGTCATTTGGCAGCGAAGGTGTCAAGTAACTTTAAGAGGGTGGGAAAAATTTCCC
The DNA here is from genome assembly GCA_036873735.1 of Pouteria campechiana. Lineage (NCBI taxonomy): Eukaryota > Viridiplantae > Streptophyta > Magnoliopsida > Ericales > Sapotaceae > Pouteria > Pouteria campechiana. The sequence continues at coordinate 10,201 of JAYJMB010003632.1, forward strand.
TAACTTATATTAATTCTCAAATAGATATCAAGAATGGTTTGAATTAGACATGCCACACTAAAAATGTCTTGGAGATTAAATATCTACTTAAAAAATTATAATATAGTCCATTTTTATTGATATAGGAATTTTATTATAAATTAAAAGAAATATATAAGTAACTTAGTAGTCTTAAAATAATTTCAATGGCAAGAACATTCTTGAGCAAGCTTCTCACTGTGCAGACGGTCCACTTGAGGCCATGAACGGCGTAGATCTCCAGCAAGTTAAGGTAAGATTATAGCTTGTAACCTTGTGCACTAAGGAGCCGCTGACTGTATTTGGATAGGTTAAATCTGAGTGTGTGCATTGGGATGGTGTATTTGAAATACAACTCCATATTGCAAAATAAAAAATGAGATCATAAAATAGGTTTTCAAATAAAATAGTAAAAAAGGAATGATTGGAAATTCAAACAATGAGGGAAAAAAGTAGGATTCTTAAAAATAAATATTATATTATACAATTTTTTAAAAATATATCTAAAATGGCTGTGTTAAAAATACACTTACGTTAAAGTGCACCTAAGTACACCCTGTTTGGCCGAGTGGATTTGTTTGGCATGAAATTGAATAAAAAGAAAAGTGAGATTATCAATGTGAGGATAAAGTAAGTCATGAATAAACAATGACGAAAAAAGTTGGTCATTATGAAAAGTATATATCAAACTAACCCTTAGTAAATGAATTAATTTTCATGGGGCCGGCAACTTTGAATCAAAACTGTCAAAGTCAAAGAGTAACTGGAGGTGAACCCTAGCTTAAATCGACCTTCGATGAATCGATTCAATAGGTTAACTTTTACCAGTCCGTTAAATAAAAGTGAGGGTGAAAACTTGACATCCGAGCGTATATCGGATTCCGTGAGTATGAATTGGAATATTAATGTTCAGTAGTCAGCAAACGTTTTAGTTAAGTTATATATACATTTAGTCAGTATGTATATAAAGAATCATAACAAATCAAAATCATTAATCATATTCATCATAGTTGGATTATATCATAGAACATAGAATGGATTTAAATAGATTGACTTCTGAATTTGAAATATGTATAAGATATAGCAAGTGGGAAGTCAGTTATGGTACATGGACTTATTAGACTAGTTCTTCAAGTTGCATGTACCTAGTATATAGTATTTTATGCTTTAAAAAGCTTCCGTGCATTTTAGCAGTATTAGACTAGTTCTTCAACCTGCTTGTACCTAGTACGTTGTATTTTGTGTTAAACATTATGAAGCTTTAGAAAGCTTTAGCACATTTAGTAGTATGCTCTCGTACACTTATCACAGTGATTGCAAATTTTATGCTTTAATATTATGTAATGAGATTACTTTGGGTTTACATAATTGATCCAAATTGTTTTAAAAGTCAGGTATGATTGTGTCATTACATCACAGCCCACTTTATTTAACTTTAGCAAAGTTAATTGAATTTTAGCTTAATTTATCTATTACCCTTACTTTGCATGGAAGTTTCAATGGTCCATAATGAATAGATTTATTAGTTAACTTGTACAAGCATTTAATCAACATGTATAAAATTAGGTATAATAAAATCGGATTTGTTAATAATTTTTATTTCATTTAGTATATCACATAAGGTAAACATTAGAGTTAATTAGCTTGACATTTCAATTAAAAATGCATGTAAAATGAGATAAATGAAAAAAATAGAGTTAATTTTAAAAAATAGAGATATATGGACATCTTACAATATTTAATCAACCTGCTTATAAATAATTTGTACCATTGTATTTATTTTTACCAAAGTTTTATAAACTTTAGAAAACTTTGCCAATACATTCAAAATACCAATTATGTTAACCATGTATTTTACATATTAATCTTATTGAATGGGACTATTTTGGTTAGTTCAAGAGTCTGAATAATTCAACTAAAATATTTTAGAAATTATTTTTAATGCTATTATTACATTTTCACTCACATTAGCTAACTTTAATAAAGTTCTTACAAACTTTAGCTCAATTTATCTACCAACATGATTGTGCATAAGAATTTTATTATTGGTAATCAACAGCTGTAGCAAATAAGTTAATGTGTATTTAATAAAGTCATTTAGAAGAATAGAGAAATTCAACTAAATTATTTTAGAAATTATTTTCGATAATACTATTATATTTTAGCTCACATTAGTTTATTTTAGTAAGTTTTTTCAAATTTCAACTCAATTTATCTACCAACATAATTTTTCTCTAGCAAATGACTTACTCATGCATTTAATCAAGTCATGTGGAAGAACATAGAAATTCAATTAATATATTTTATAAATTATTTTGGATGGTACTATTACATTTTAGCCCACATTAGTTATCTTTAGTAAAGTTTTTTCAAACTTTGGCATAATTTATCTACCAACATGATTGTGCTCTAGCAAATAACTTACACATGCATTTAATCAAGTCATATAGAAGAACATAGAGAATCAACTACAATATTTTAGAAATTATTTTTGATGGTACTATAGAGGTCTCTAGAACTCGTTGCCTTGTTAGGTGCTCCAAGTCACAACGTCTAAAGTCCTATAAAGCTCTTTGCAAAGACTATATTCTACAAAGACATGAACAAAGGAGACTTATAGAGTTCTTTAGAAGTTGCGATTGTCTTTAGAGTTTTTCTATAAAGGAAAGGTTACATCTACAAAGGTTTATAGTCGTAACTATCAAAAATCTTATCTAATGTTTCACAATGACTAGATTTCAAATGATCCTCTTTCAAATGCTCAAAAGCCTTAGGACTTATAAATAGAAGTTTCGTTGAAGAAGAAAAAGAAACCCAAGCAAGTTTTCAAGTGCATTCATTCCAAGACACTCCAATGATTGACAAGCTTAAAGTTATATCAAGTCCATCTCAAGAAGAGTTTGAAGCACTATAAAGTTAATGCTTATTCTTTCCATTTGAGCTTATATTGAGTGTAACTAAGCCTAGTAAGAGGCTACATTATATAATTTGTATTTAGGTTATTTAGGTTTTCTACTAAAAGGATGCAACACTAATATGAGTATATGAGTTTGTTGTAAGCTCGGAGAAACCAACATTATAGAGTTCCTAGTGAGTTTGGAGAAAGCCGGTAGTGTAAGAGTTCTTAGTGATTTAAAGAAACCTAGGGAGTAGTAATTTTGCACATAGTTAATGGAACCTAAGGTTGGCTATACCTTAGAGAACGAAGTACGTACCAAGGGACCCTAATAGTTAAATTATAATTTTTCCCAAGTGCACAAGTATATAGCATTATAGTGTGCTTAGCAAGGGTCAATCCCACAAAGAACTGTCAAACTGATTCAATTATATTTAGTTATTAATACTAAGTTATCCTAAATCTGAAAGATAATTTAGAGACTAAGTAATTAAAAGTGTAATGTAAGACAAATAGAAAATAATGACTTAAGTAATGTAAAATAGTATTCAGGTTGTAAGAGTCTGAGGATTTGATTTTACCACTCAACGATATTCATTGATGTTGATATCAATTTAGCATCTTGGGTTCATTCTATCCACTGTATGATTATTACCATTAGGCGTTCGGATTTAGATCAATTATTTTCTTCTGTTCCAATTACCTATGGCATGTAGTGTAATTGAGATT